>CM057228.1:71460463-71637963 GCA_029891385.1 Erythroxylum novogranatense
ATTACATTATTAATCAAGTATCACATTTTATAAATAAATCAATTAATTATATTTTAAATAACTCATAATATTTAAATTGCATGAAATTATATTTTAACTTGCTAAATAGTTATAATTAAATTAATGAAAATACTTTTAGAATATGTAATTAAAAAGGGAAATTTTTAGATGCATTAATAATAACATTAGTAATAATTATGTGTTAATAATCAATAATTAATTATTAATTATTAAAATTTAATAAATCATATATTTAATTAAGGAATTAAAATAAATCTTTTCATAGGTGTGACATATGCCACGTCTGTGACGCCTATAATAGTAAATTTTGTTACTAATCAATAATATACTTAAGTCACTGCGTGACCCTTATAATAATAAAATTCTATTTTATTTTGAGTATTTAATCAATTAATTATATTGCTATTAATTAATAATATATTATAATAGTCAATTAATTATATATATTACACTTAATAAAATGAAAAATCTATTTAATTAATTGAAGAATAAATTAATTATATTTTAAGAAATATATATATATTTAATTATTTATTTAATAAAAATGTTACAAAATTATAAAGGGTTAATTGCCTGTAAAAAAACATGCACGACATGGTAATCAGTGCCTGTGAATATTAAATCACAGTGTGACTACTTACCTATATATATACATCAATTAATTAATAATATATAAATCGTTATTAATCATAACTAAATAACATTAACAGTTAACGATTAACAATTAATTTGTCAATATGGTATAATTTAATAAATCATTTAATTTATTATATTCTAATAACCTTATTAATCAATTATCACATTTTCAAAAATCAATGAATTAATTATATTTTAACTGATTGATAATATTTTTGTTACATGAAATTATATTTTAACATACTAAATTGTTTTAGTTAAATTCATTGATGATATTTTAAGAATACGTAATTAAATCTGGGAAAAAATATTTCATACGCATTAATAATAACATAAGTAATATTTATGTGTTAATAATCAATAGTATACTTAAGTCAAGCCTATGATTCCTATAATAACAAATTTTCATTTTATTTTAAGTGATTAGTCAATTAATTATTTTATAATTAATTAATAATATATTATAATTAACCAATTAATTTATATATTATATTTAATAAAATGAAAATATAAGTACTAATTCTATTTAATTAATTAAAATAAATTAATTATATTTTATTAATCAATACTTAATTAATTATTAAATTAATAAAATGTTATAAAATTATACAAGTGTTAATTGCCTGTAAAAGAAAATAACTTGTACGACATGGTAGTGACGCTTGTGAATATTGTTACGAGCATGACTACATACCTATATATATACATTAATTAATTAATACTATATTAATCATTATTAATTATAACTAGATAAGAGTAAGAGTTAATGACGAATAATTAAATTATAAATAAAGTATAATTTAATAAATTATTGAATTTATCATTTCCTAATTACCATCATTAATCAAGTATCGCATTTTCATAAATCAATTAATTAATTATATTTTAACTAACTCATAATATTTTAATTTTATGAAATTATATTTTGATTTACTAAATAGTTATAATTGAATTAATTAAAGATATTTTATGAATATATAATTAAAAATGGGGAAAATATTTCAGATGCATTAATAATAACATAAGTAATAATTGTGTGTTAATAATTAATAATTATTTAATTCATAATATTTTAATAAATCAATTATTTAATCATACATTGATTATTATGAATTACATTTTAATTGATTTTATTTAATTAAGGAGTTAAAATGTATCTTTCACTTGAAGTGACACTTAAGTCACTTTGTGATTCCTATTACAATAAAATTCTATTTTATTGTAAGTAATTAATCAATTAATTATTTTCTATTAATTAATAACATATTATAATTACTCAATTAATTATATATATTATATTTAATAAAATTAAAATAAGCACTAACTCTATTTAATTAATTGAAGAATAAATTAATTATATTTTAAGAAATCAATACTTATTTAATTAGTTATTTAATAAAACGTTATGAAATTATGTAGGGTTAATGGACTACATGTGGTAGTGACGCTGTGAATATTGTCACGTGCATGGCTATATACCTATATATATATACGTTAATTAATTAATAATATATTAATCATTATTAATTATAAATGAATAAGATTAGCAGTTAATGATGAATAATTAATTTATAAATACAGTATAATTTAATAATCATTTAATTTATTATATTCTAATAGCATCATTAATCAATTACTACATTTTCAAAAATCAATCAATTAATTATATTTTAATTAGTTGATAAAATTTTAATTACAAGAAATTATATTTTAATTTGCTAAATAGTTATAATAAAATTAATTAAAGATATTTTAAGAATATGTAATTAAAAATAGGAAAATATATTTGAGACGCATTAATAATAACATAAGTAATATTTACATGTTAATAAACAATAATTAATTAAATTGGTAAGATTTCCAAAATAAATTATTTAATTATATATTGATTATTATGAATTATAAGTTATATTGTTTATTTAATTAAGGAATTAAAATAGATCTTTCCACAGACGTGACACTTAAGTCACGTCAAGGACTCTATAATAGTAAAAATTTATTTTATTTTAATTAAATAACCAATTAATTATTTTGTTATTAGCCAATAATATACTTAAGTCATGCCTATGACTCCTATAAGAATAGAATTCTATTTTCTTTTAAGTAATTAATCAATTAATTATTTTACTATTAATTAATAATAATAATAATTAGTCAATTAATTATATATATTATAATTAATATAAATGAAAAATCTATTTAATTAATTGAAGAATAAATAAGTAAATCTATTTACTTATTTAATTAATTATTTAATAAATATGTTATAAAATTATAAAGGGTTAATTGCCAGTAAAAAATAACATGCATGACACGATGCACGACATAGTAGTCACGTCATGAATATTAAGTCACAGTGTGACTACTTACTTATATTTACATCAATTAATTAATAATATATTAATCATTATTAATTATAACTGAATAAGATTAACGTTAACGATTAATGTTAATTTATAAATAAAGTATAATTTAATAAATCATTTAATTAATTAATTTATTTATTTAATTATTTATTTTAACTAGCTAATAATATTTTAGTTATCTTAAGCTATAATTTATTAAAATAAATAGTTGTAATTAAATTCATTAAAGATATTTTGAGAATACGTAATTAAAAATAGGAAAATATTTCAAGTGCATTAATAATATGATTAGTAATAATTAGGTGTTAATAATTAGGAGATATAAATAAATCAATTATTTAATTATATATTGATTATTGTGAATTATATTTTAATTAATTTTATTTAATTAATGAATTAAAAAAGATCTTTTCATAAAGCGTGACACTTAAGCCACATTTGTGACTCCTATAATAATAAAAGTTTATCTTACTTAGCTAAATAATCAATTAATTATTTTGTTATTAATCAATAATATACTTAAATCACGCCAGATTCTTATAATAATAAAATTATATTTTATTTTAAGTAATTAATTAATTAATTAATTTGCTATTAATTAATAATATATTATAATTTGTCAATTAATTTTATGTATAATATATTTAATAAAAAATAAAATAAGCACTAACTCTACTTAATTAATTGAAAAATAAATTAATTATATTTTAAGAAATCAATACTTTTTACTTAATTATTTAATAAAATGTTATAAAATTATATAGGGTTAATTGCCTGTAAAAAGAAAATAACATGTACAACTTGATAGTCACGCTTGAATATTAAGTCACACGTGTGACTACTTACCTATTTATGTACATCAATTAATTAATAATATATTAATCATTATTAATTATAACTGAATAAGATTAACAGTTAGCGATTATTAATTAATTTGTAAATAAAGTATAATTTAATAAGTCATTTAATTTATTATATTCTAATAATCATTATTAATCAAGTATCACATTTTCATAAATCAATTAATTAATTATATTTTAACTAACTAATTATATTTTAATTTCATGAAACTATAGTTCAATACACTAAATAGTTGTAATTAAATTCATTAAAGATATTTTGAGAATATGTAATTAAAAAATGGGGAAATATTTCGACACATTAATAATAACATAAGTAATAATTATGTGTTAATAATCAAAAGATTTCAATAAATCAATTATTTAATTATATATTGATTATTATGAATTATATTTTAATTATTTTTATTTTATTAACAAATTAAAAATTAATATTTTCATAGGCGTGACACTTAGGTCGTGTTTGTGACTCCTATAATAGTAAAAGTTTACCTTGTTTTGGCTAAATAATCAATTAATTATTATTTTATTAATAAATAATATACTTAAGTCACTACTGGTGACTCCTATAATAATAAAATTTTATTTTATTTTAAGTAATTAATCATTTAATTATTTTGCTATTAATTAATAATATATTATAATTAGTCAATTAATTTCATATATATTATATTTAATAAAAAAGGAAAAATAAGCACTAACTCTACTTAATTAATTGAAGAACAAATTAATTTTATTTTAAGAAATAAATACTTAATTAATTAATTATTTAATAAAATATTATAAATTTATATAGGGTTAATTGCCCATAAAAACAAAATAACATGCACGACATGATAGTCACGCGTGTGAATAATAAGCCACAGGTGTAACTACTTACCTATTTTTTTTTTTGAATTTAAAACCATTTTATTAATAGCGAGAAATGGGATCGGCATCCTATTGCTCGGTTTGCTATGTATTGTGGAGGAAAGAAACCGCAAGAAAACCTCCATGATTCAAAGCAAGTACAAGTATTAAAAAGTAGAAAAAATCATGTGATACGGATGTAGGGAGTGCCATATCTTTCTAAGACCAAAGTTCCACGCACAATCAATGGCAAGTCTTCCTCGTGGCGAAAATGTGTCGAAACCCCAGATGAGCCAATCTCGACAAATAATGCACAAGATTTACCTCGCGATAAACATGTGATATCGAAGAAGAAGAAGCGTCATCATATCCTTGATAATTTCAAAATCGTTAAAATTGCCATGGCCACCCATTCCTATTTAATAAAGCCGATAACCGAGTTATCTGTTTGAATTTGTGTTCCAAAGGAAACCACAAGCATTGCAAAATCTCAAACCATTGATAATAGTCGCCAATTCCATCTTCATGCTGCTCGACATGCCCACATAAGAAGCCTCAGCGTAGAAGAGAAAACCTGTCAAAATCTTACAATAAAACCCCAACCCGACTATCCTGGTTGCTGTCGATGAACCGTCTCAGTATTCAAAACCATAACATCAGAGTCAGGGGGTCTCCAACTAACCGTGTGAATCTGTTGCTTCCTCGGTTGCCGTATCGGGTAGTTGAATTTGCATTCAACAAAAAGACGATCATGGAAATTTCTCGGCAATGGACGGTGAGCCAACAAACTCCCGGTTAGGTGTCGATGCACAACATTGATAATAATCAGCTTGTTAGGTCTTATGTTGTCAAAAACAAAATTATTCCTGGATTTCCAAACCTCCCACAGGACAATTGAAGGTAGGATTGAGATGAGTGTCTAGCGAAGAGACGTAGAGCTTCCCAAGCGGCACCAATATATAAACATCGGCCACAAACCATGGAAACGTGGGATAATTATTTCCAGCAAAGAAGCAAAATAATCCCAAATTTCCAATACCACAGGACAATAATAGAAGGAGTGGTCACAACTCTCAGAATTGGATCGACAAAAGCAACAGATAGTAGGATTCAAGGCAAAACCAATATACCAACCAAGAAATCAGGAAGAGGCAGAAGTGAATTCCAAAATTTCCAAACAAATATTGATATTTTCGTAGGTAACAACTTAGACCAAGAAATTTTGCGACAGAAGAAATGGGAGCATGAAACCAAACAAAATCATATGCGGTTGCCAGTGAAAACAAACCTGTAGACGTAAGCTTCCAAAACACACGATTTGGTGAATCTGTTAAAACTGAAGGTAAAGCAGTCAACGCCTGAAGTTGGGCATCGGTCAGATGATTTGTAATGAGAGGTAACAAGAATCTTTATTTCGGATGAAATCAAGAACCGTTAATGAAGGAAGAGGAATTGGTGCTCATCATCCATATGCCGAAAAGGCCTCAAGCCGCACCGCTTATCTTTCCAAAAGTTCGAGGAGCCATCCGGATACAAATATGCACTTGATTACCGAAGCCTATCAACGAGACGAAGCTGCGCCAGACTAGTTTTCACTTGCAGAGGTAGACAAAGAGGAAATGAATCGGCCCAATTACCAACTCCATTTTAAACGCCACCACAATTTGATCGTATAGCTTTAACCACATCTTCTAATTTTCGAAGCCTAAACCGTTTTCAATCCGGCATTGATATTCTCTCCCAAGATCGCCAATGTCGTTTGGACATGTCAGTGGTGCTGCCCCAAAAAAACCGTTGAAAAAGCCGCTCTATGTGGCCCAACACGATTTAGGAGGACGATGGCGACATGATATGCAACGACAAAGATGAGAGAACATGTTTTATCAAGATGAGACGACCTCCAGGTGAGAGTAATTTATGTTTCCAGTTGCCGATTTTGACCTCCACTCGCTCTACCATGAATCTAAAAATTTGTTCTGTTTTCCGTCCCCAAAAAAGAGGAGATCCAAGATATAGTAAAGGCAAACAACCCGGCACCATTTGTAAAATAGTGCGAGAGAGTTCCACCTTGAGAGGATAATCCTTCAGATCGAATAAAACAACTTTTAGATTTATTTACCTTCGACCAAGCCAGTAAGCTCGTAATCCTCGATCAATAGCATAAATTGCTCCATTGATCGTTTGTCATCCATGAAGGAAGAATATCATATCATCAAGATATGCTAGGTGATTTACGGCGAGCGCCTCGTGGAAGGCCATATGGTTGAATTACCACTTGACAAAAGCATTCAAAGCCTGGATAAAGCTTCAGAGACAAGAATGAATAAATATGGAGAGTGGATCTCCCGCTTCACACCCCGAGAAGCTCGAAAACCCTACAGGCTTCCATTTAGCGAATCGAAACCAACTTGCACTCAAACCTGCCATAATCAAATGTATGAAAGCTTCACAAAACCAAATTGACGTAGAATTCGACCGTAAAAGCCCAAGACACTCGATCAAAAGCCTTCATCATATCTAATTTAAGAATTATGTTACCACCCCTCGGGGTAGTCTAAGAAGCGTGTTAGGTCTGGGCCAACAAAGACGTTGTCGACAATATCTCGCCTCAGAAACCCATCGTCTTCGGGAGATCAACTTTTCCAAAATTGGTTTGAGTCGTTCCGTTATGAGTTTGGTGAAGATCTTGCCAATAAAATTGCATAAACTAATTGGCCTAAGTCTGCAAAGAGTTTACATGTTGCGTTTTTGGAAGGGGAATAATGAGTACACTTGCAATGGCTCTCGGAAGCGGGATTCCCAACATAAACTCAACACAAGCATTGAAGAGATCATCCTTGATAATAGACCAACAATTGTGATAGAAGGAACCACAAAAACCATCAATGTCAGGTGCACTATGAGAGGAGAGACTCATTACCGCGTTTTTTACTTCATCATAAGTTGGCATCCGCATTAAAGATGCATTATCCGCCTCATCAACCAGGGAAGGGATGAAGTCTAGCAGACGAGTTGCTGAAGTTTCGTCCATGTCTGAGTCTTGACCTAACAAAGTTTGGTAGAAAGCGATGGCCGCAGTTGAAATTTCAGAAGGAGAATCTAGCCACCTGCCGTCAGCTGCCCGTATGGAATGGATCCCTAGAGACGATCTTTTTTCATGTAAAGAAGCATGAAAAAAATTACTATTTGCATCACCCTCTTTGCACCAACGGATTCGCGATTTTTGGAGCAAAAAATCATCACGTTCCCGTTCTCTCATAATCAAATTCGCCTTTGCTTTGTTTAGTTCAGCTAGGGCATCTGGGGAAGGCAATTATTCATAAGTCGTTTCATAGTGTAGAACCAAGTCTTTGGAATCTTGTAAGTTCTGAAAAACATCCCCAAATTGTAACTTGTTCCAAAGTTTCAGTGCTTCTTTCAATCGTCTGAGTTTTAAAGAGAATCGCAACATTCCAAAACCTTCAACTGGAGCTCCCCAATGTTCCCGAACTACATCATAAAAACTGGAGCGACGAAGCCACATCCTTTGGAAGCAAAAGATTCGAGGTGTGGAGTCAATAGCCATATCAAATCGATGTAAAATAGGAGAGTGATCAGATTGAATTCTACTTAAGTTATGAACGGTGGCCACTGGAAAGCGGTCAAGCCAAAGAGGAGAAGAGACAACGGTCCAATTTCTTCAAAGATGGTCCGTTAGATCGAAAAGCCAAACCATGTAAACTCACAACCCCGAGTAGGCGCCGCCTAGTCCACATTCAGTTATGAATTCATTAAAATCATCAATCGAAGATATTTCAGGAGTAGCTTGTCCCTGATATTCCACCAAAGAGCGGATAACATTAAAATCACCCGTAATTGTCCAAGGGTATCGAATGCGATGTCAAAAGCAAGCAGATTAGCCCATAATGCCTGTCTTTCTCGACGAGTAGACTTAGCATAAACAATAGAAACAATGAAAGGAGCAGGATGTGTAGTATGGTTAACCCGTAAGTGTAGAACTTGTTCATCGCCACCCAGGTTATCCACCGTATAGTCAGCTGAAAAGAAAGCCCAGATTTTATTCGTGAGTGAGACAAAAGTGGATGGGAAGTGTAGATCTCTCGATAGTGCAGACAGAACCGATGAATTTCCCATTGTTTCTAATAAGAAAACAACTGTCACTTTATGCAAGGCAACTAGATTTTTTAAACGTCGACGTGTTGGCTTGTTGGCCACGCCCCGAATGTTCCATGTCAGGTTACTGATCATTGGGGAAATGTTGGACCGTTACCAGTTGGAGCTCTCCTGGACCAACGAAGAGATGCCTTATTCACAGTAGGAAATTTGTTTTTGGAGCCCAAAGGTCGACCGCGTCGACGAGTATGCTGGATATCATCATTCTGGGGTAGGACAAGTAAAAGCTGATCGGAGACCAGGCCTAGTGTTGAGTCATCACGATAGGCAGGCAGAGGAACATTAACAAAAACATCAGAGTGTGGGATAGGCAAAACAACATGTTCAGATTGCAGAGGCAAATCTGTAGGCAGGTGATCACAATTTATTGTTTCATTAATAGGCACTTGAGGATCTGCCATGGGCGGAGAGGTTAATAAATCCCCTTGATATTCTGTAGGCCGCGGGAGCGAGGATATTAGTTGCTCAATAGATTGTAAATTAGGTAAAACAGGCGATGAAGAGTGCAAATCGGGCTCGCTAGGCAGAATTGTGAATTGAGGGGTTGGAGCAGGCAACCCAGTCGATGGAGACATTACTGGCAGTAAGGGTGGGCAGATTGGGTCATTATCGTCATCTGGAAGGTGAGAGAGAACGTGAAACCTTGAGGAAAGTTGGGGAGCAGCAGAGGGCGAGTCCTTCGAAAGGGGGAGATCCAAATCAATAGTCGACAGTCGATCTGGAATCAGCAAAGGAGAAGTAATCGGAACATCAACTGCCGGTTGCACTGGGGGTAAAGAAATCGGAGCAGAGGAAGAGGTATCGGGAACAGGGGCGTCCTGCTCTGCGGGCGGAAATCCAGATGAGGTGGGTAGAGGCATTTTTGGTTTCCAAATTTTCGGTGCGGGAAGAACACCGGGAGTGAGAGGCAGCGATTTTGGTGGAGGATCGACGGTGAGGCTTGGTTGCAATCGACAATGGGTCCTTGACATGCCCGACTTTGTGACAAGATGAAGCGAAAGTCGGAAGATCTTCATAGACAACCGATTGGAAAAAAGGTTTGGATTCCGTACCCAATCGAAGACGTGTAGGCAAATCCTTCAGTAGATCAATTTCTAAACAGACCCGAGCCACCGACGGTCGCGAGAGATTCAGAGTAGGAGCGTCAATTTTCAACAATGTCCCAATCGGTTCAGTCATGCGTTTCAGGTATTGTTCGTGAAAGCCATAGATAGGGAGACCTTCGAAAGAAACCCAGATAGGGACGATGGACGATTCCTGTTTGGGATGGAAATCGGGGACCATTTGAACACACGCATGATGTGGAATCAAAGTCCAGATCGTATGCGCACCAACAAATGATGAAAATCTTCCTCAAGGTCAAAATTGATTAGAACGTGGCGGAAATCGATCAAACCGATGGTAAAAGCACCAAGAAACCCAATCCGATCGAAGGCTGATCGTAAAAATCCAGTTTAGGGGTCCCTTTTGTGAATTTGCCCACTAGAGAAAGTTTGAATGGTGCCGATAAGTGGTCTTGCTCTTCTGGTGTCAAGAAGAAAGTTGGTTCCCCTTTCAGCAGCTTCGATTTGGAAACCAGATCTACAGCGGCAAGTGGACGAAGAAGGGAGCGGGGAGGAGGTTTCGAGCCAGATAGAGCTTGAGCGAAGGAGCGACCACCTCCCCATGGCGGTGGCGCCGGGATGGCGCCAGGCATGTGGCTTAATTCAGCAATATTTCCAGCGATGAGAGGGAACTACTTACCTATATATATACATCAATTAATTAATAATATATTAATGATTATTAATTATAACTAGATAAGATTAACGCTTAATGATTAAAAATTAATTTGTAAATAAAGTATCATTTAATTTATTATATTCTAATAACCATTATTAATAAAGTATCACATTTCCATAAATAAATAAATTAATTATATTTTAACTAACTTATAATATTTTAATTACATGAAACTATATTTTAATATACTAAATAGTTGTTATTAAATTCATTAAAGATATTTTGAGAATATCTAATTAAAATGGGGAAACATATTTCAAACGCATTAATAATAACATAAGGAATAATTATGTGTTAATAATCAATAATTAATTAATTAATAAGATTTTAATAAATCAATTATTTAATTATATTGATTATTATGAATTATATTTTATGTAATTTTATTTAATTAAGGAATTAAAAATAGTTCTTATCATAGGCGTGATACTTAAATCACGTCTCTAACTCCTGTAATAGAAAAAGTTTATTTTATTTTAAATAATCAATTAATTATTTTGTTATTAATTAATAATATACTTAAGTCATGCTGTGACTCCTATATTAATAAAATTTTATTTTATTTTAATTAATTAATCAATTAATTATTTTGCTATTAATTAATAATATATTTTCTACTTTCTTTGAATATTTGTACTTGGCCTGAATCTGTGGAGGTTTTCTTGCCGATTTCTTTCCTTCACATCGCCATAGTGAACCGAGCAATAGGATGCCGATCCCATTTCTCGCTATTAATAAAATGGTTTTAATTTCGGCAAAAAAATATTATAATTTGTCGATTAATTATATATATATTATACTTAATAAAATAAAAATCAATTTAGTTAAATAAATTAATTATATTTAAAGAAATATAGACTTATTTAATTAATTATTTAACAAAATATTATAAAATTATATAGAGGTTAATTGCCCTAAAAATAACATGCTCGACATGGTAGTCATGCTCGTGAATATTAAGTCACATGTGTGACTTGTTACCTATATATATACATCAATTAATTAATAATATATTAATCATTATTAATTATAACTGAATAAGATTAACGATTAACGATTATCAATTAATTTGTAAATAAATTATAATTTAATAAATCATTAAATTTATTATATTATAATAACCATTATTAATCATGTATCACATTTTCATAAATAAATAAATTAATTATATTTTAACTAATTGAAAATATTTTCTTACCTGAAATTATATTTTAATATAGTAAATAATTGTAATTAAATTCATTAAAGATATTTTAAGAATACGTGATTAAAATGGAAAAATATTTCAGACGCATTAATAATAACATAAGTGATATTTATGTGTTAATAATCGTAGTATACTTAATTCAAGCTGTGACTCCTATAATGAAAATTGTTCATTTTAGTTTAAGTAATTAGTCAATTAATTATTTTGTTATTAATTAATAATATATTATAATTAGCCAATTAATTTTATATATGTTATATATAGGAAAAATATTTCTGTTGCATTAATAATACCATAAGTAATAATTACATGTTAATAATCAATAATTAATTAATTGATTGATTAATATGATCTCAATAAATCAATTATTTAATTATATATTGATTATTATGAATTATATTTTAAATAATGTTATTTAATTAAATAATTAAAAATAAATCTTTCTACATGCATGACGCTTAAGTCACGCTAGTGACTATTGTAATAGTAAAAGTTTATTTTATTTTAATTCAATAATCTATAAATTATTTTGTTATTAATAAATAATATACTTAAGTCATGCATGTGACTTTTATAATAATTAAAATTCATTTCATTTTAAATAGTTATTCAATTAATGATTATTTATATATTAATAATATATTATAATTAGGCAATTAAATTTATACAAATTAATTTGATAAAATAAAAATATAAGCACTAATTCTATTTAATTAGTTAAAGAATAAATTAATTATATTCTAAAAATCAACAATTAATTAATTAGTTAAAAATGTTATAAAATTATATAGGTGTTGAATGCCCTTGAAAAGAAAATAACATGCATAGCATGTGAATATAAGTCACAAAGTGACTATTTACCTATATATATAGATCAATTAATTAATAATACATTAATCATTATTAATTATAACTGAACAAGATTAATAATTCATGATTAACAGTGAGTTTATAAATAAAGTATAATTTAATAAATTATTTAATTTGTTGTATTCTAATAACCATTATTAATCGTATCACACTTTTATAAGCCAATTAATTTTATTTTAATGAACTGATAATATTTTAGTTACATGAAATTATATTTTAATTAACTAAATAGTTGTAAATAAAGTCATTAAAGATATTTTAAAATATGTAATTAAAATGGAAAAATATTTTAGATGCATTAATAATAACATTAAGTAATAATTACGTGTTAATAATGAATAATAAATTAATTAATAAGATTTCAATAAATAAATTATTTAATTATATGTTGATTATTATGAATTATATTTTAATTAATTTTATTTAATTAAGGATTTAAAATAAACCTTTTCACAGACGTGACACTTCAATCACGCCTCTATGACTCCTATAATAGTAAAAGTTTATTTTATTTTAATTAAATAATCAATTAATGATTTTGTCATTAATCAATAATATACTTAAGTCATGCCTGTGAGTCCTATAATAACAAAACTCTATTTTATTTTAAGTAATTCATCAATTAATTATTTTGCTATTAATTAATAATATATTACAATTAGTAAATAAACTTTATATATGTTATATTTAATAAAAATGAAAATAATCACTAACTCTATTTAAGTAATTGAAGAATAAATTAATTATATTTTAATAAATTAACACTTTTTCAATTAATTATATAATAAAATGTTATAAAATTATATAAGGATTAATTGCTCGTAAAAGAAAATAACATGCATGACATGGTAGTCACGCCTATGAATATTAAGTCACAGCGTGACTATTTTCTTATATATATACATCAATTAATTAATAATATATTAATGATTATTATTTATAATAGAATAAGATAACGAGTTAACGATTAATAATTAATTTAAAATAAAGTTTAATTTAATAAACCATCTATATTTTATATTCTAACAACCATTATTAATCAAGTATCACATTTTCATAAATCAATTAATTAATTATATTTTAAAAACTCATAATACTTTAATTACATGAAATTATAATTTAATTTACTAAATAGTTGTAATTAAATTCATTAAAGTTTTTGTAGAATATGTTATAAAAATGGGAAAAATATTTCAGACACATTAATAATAACATAAGCCACGCTTGTGACTCCTATAATAATAAATTATTATTTTATTTTAAGTTATTAAATAATTAATTATTTTTATTAATTAATAACATATTATAATTAGACAATTAATTATATCTATTATATTTAATAAAAATAAGCACTAATTCTATTTCATTAATTAAAAATAAATTAATTATAATTTAGTAAATCAATACTTAATTAATTAGTTATTTTATAAAATGTTATAAAATTATAAAGGTGTTAATTGCCCGTAAAAAGGAAATAACATGCAAGACATAGTAGTCACACCTTTGAACACTAAGTCACGAGCATGACGACTTACCTATATATATACATCAATTAATTAATAATAAATTAATCATTACTAATTATAACTGAATAAGATTAACAATTAATGATTAACAATTAATTTATAAATAAAGTATAATTTTATAAATTATTTTATTTATTATATTCTAATTACCATTATTAATCAAGTATGACATTTTCATAAATCAATTACTTAATTATATTTTAACTTAATGATAATATTTTAATTATATGAAATTATATTTCAATTTGCTAAATAGTTATAATTAAATTCATTAAAGATATTTTAAGAATATGTAATTAAAAAGGAAAAATATTTGAGACATCAATAATAACATAAGTAATAATTACGTGTTAATAATCAATAATTAATTAATACGATGTCCATAAATTAATTATTTAATTATTTTTTTATTATTATGAATTACCTTTTAATTAATTTTATTTAGTTAAGGAATTAAAAAATAGATCTTTGCATAGGTGTGACACTTAAGTCAAGTTTGAGACTCCTATAATAGTAAAAGTGATACGAAAATCTCAAGAAAACAAGGTTCTTGAAACCTCCTAATTCTATTGAATCAAAACCTCAATCTTTCTATTCTAAGAATATGCTAGTTCAAACCCCAATTATACGAAATTGAGACCCAAACCTAAAGAAAACAGAAGAATTGAACACATCACAAGTGATTACCTTAATAAATGATGCAATCCTTGAAGTAAAAATAAGAAGAACACACCTTTCTTGAAGAGAATTTCTCTTAATTTCGTTAATCAACTAAATCTGATGCTAAGCCTAAAACGAATAGGTTACAAGACCCTTTAATGCTAAAACAAGCCTAATCCTAACTAATTTAGGAGTTTATAGCCCAATAATGCAATCTAATCCTAATCTACGTAGGATTGGGCTAAACTAACTTAAATAAGACCAAAATAACTTAAATAAACCTAAGGGGGCGGATGGGCAAATATCATCTCTACTTTCCTTTCGCACTCCAAGTAGGCATCAGCACCATTCCTTCCTTGAAATGTTGGCATCTTCATGTTGATGCTGCCAATGTTTCTATCTACCCTTTCAGTCTCTTCCTCCTCTCTGCCTTTTTCAGCTCTTCCTCTATAACCACCTCTATTTCGGTCTCTATCTCCTCTACCACCTCTTGAATTGTCTCGGCCTCCATACCACTCTTTCTCATCAAATCCATCTTCATCTTGCTCCTCCTCATAGTGATAATGATTATGAACTGAAGAACTCTTCTTCTTGCCTCATTATTCCCTAAAGATTCAGCTTAGATAGTTCTGAGAAGTCTGTCTTGTCTTTCAAAGTTTCTATCTTGTTGCTCAAACTTGTCTTTGACTTCAAAGAACAAAGTCTCTATTCTCTTGAACTGATTTTGCATTCCTTCATGAGTAAAGATTGTATTTTGTTGGTCCTCTTCGCTCTCATCACTTTTTCCATCTTTATTGTTATTATGAGACATGATAAATTCCTGCAAGAAAATGTTAGAAACCTCACAACGCTCTCTTACGTGTTTCTCTCTATAACAAAATTTCCCACTCGTGGTTCACACAATAAAATGGCTTTTCACTATATGACCTCACACTCTTGCCTTTTTCCACTCAAGTGCCTTCTTTATTGTTACTTTTCAGGATCACTTCAACAAGATCAAGGAAATCAATAAGCAATAAGTTCAAGCAGAAAGCAGAAAGATAATAAGCCTAACAAAGAAAACAAATAGATGAAACAAATCTAGAAGCAAAATATTGTACAGACAGAAAATAAATCAAAGTGTCAATAAACGGATGAAGAGTAGTGTAGGCAATGATTCTTGTGTCAATTGAACAATTGTGAGTACAACAATTGTTCAAATTAGGAATAAGTACCAAAACAAGATAAGTACCAAAACAAGAAATAAACTAGGAAACAAAGAAAGACACCCAAAAATACGACAAAATTCACCGAACCCGAGACCAAAATTTTTTATTTTTTTTATTTTAATATCCCAATCTGTCCAAAATTCCAAGAATAGAACAAAAGATTTAAATAAAACGTTTCTTGATAGGTTCTTGAATGAAAGAAGGACAATCTTAATGAATCTTGAATGATAAGAACAAATCTTGAATGAAAGCTCAAACAAAGATCCAAAGAATCACAATCTTGGATGTTTCTTGATAGGTTCTTAAATCAAAGAAAGACAATCTAGATGAATCTTGAATGATAAGAACAAATCTTGAATGAAAGATCAAACAAAGATTCAAAGAATCACAATCTTAGCTGTTTCTTGATCAATCTTGAAATTTCTTTTCTTTTCTTTCTACTGTTCACATTTTTTTTCTTTTTTTCTATTGTTCATTTTTTTTCTTTTCTTTCTATTGTTCACCTTTTTTTGCCTTTTGTTTTTTTTGTTTTTTTAACTGTTGATCAAGAAAACAAAGAATTAATTAAGGAAACAAGAACATAAAGAACTAATAATGGTAGATTCGTTTCAAGCAATTAAACCTTTTTTTAAAACTTTTCTAAGGAATCAACAAAGAAAATAATGAAAGATACGTTTGAGTTCAATAGAATTAAGACAAAGCTCTGATACTAACTGATACGGAAACCCCAAGAAAACAATGTTCTTGAAGCCCTCTAATCCTATTGAATCAAAACCCCAATATTTCTATCCTAAGAACATAGTAGTTCAAACCCCAATTATACAAAATTGAGACCTAAACCTAAATAAAATAGAAGAATTGAACATGTCACAAGTGATTACCTTGATAAGTGATGCAATCCTTGAAGTAACAATAAGAAGAACACACCTTTCTTGAAAAGAATATCTCTCAATTTCGTTAATTAACCAAATATGATGTTTACAAGGATAAAATAAGGTATTTATACCCTTGCCCATGTCCTAAACCTAAAAGGAATAGGTTACAAGACCCTTTAATAATTAAACAAGCCTAATCCTAACTAGTTTAGGAGTTTATAGCCCAATAATGCAATCTAATCCCAATCCACTTGGGATTGGGCTAAACTAACTTAAATAAGACCAAAATAACTTAAATAAACCTAAGGGGGCAGATGGGCATAGTTAATCACTATACTTAGGCCCCATGCTTGGTTGTTCAAAACTAGCTTTAAATAAACTGAAGCAAGTACTAATAAATACCCAGCCCATAACAAGTCTCTTTGGGCCTAATAAACAAATGATAAATAACAAGCCCAATGTATTAAAATAAGTCCATAAGAATAATTGAACTTGTCTTGAAATTTGGCTAAGTATTAGCCTCTCCACATGCCCTCTCTAGAAGAATCACAAGCTTGACTACTCCACTTGAATTCTCCATGGATGGTTCGGTCTTCTCATCAAGGTGAAATATAATGTGACTTTAAACAAACCCTTGAAGTGCTTGTTTAAGCCTTGCTACACGTTGCCTTGTAATAGGTCCACTTGGCAAAGTAAGCTTGTCTTGGCGTGTTGCACCTTGCCCTCCATTGCCATGGCTTCTTGTGTCAAAAAGTTCAATTTATTTTAATAAATAAATAAATAATTATTTTGTATTAATCAATAATATACTTAAGTTATGTTTGTGACTTCTATAATAATAATATTTTATTTTATTTTAAGTAATTAATAAATTAATTATTTTGTTACTAATTAATAATATATTATAATTAGTTAATTAATTTTATATATAATATATTTAATAAAAATAAAAATAAGAATAATTCTATTTAATTGATTAAAGAATAAATTAATTATATTAATAAATCTATACTTAATTAATTATTTATTTAATTAAAATGTTATAAAATTATATAGGTGTTAAATGACCATAAAAGAAGATAACATGCTTAGCATGGTAGTCACGCTAATGAATATTAAGTCACGAATGTGACTACTTACCTATATATGTACATAAATTAATTAATAATATATAAATCATTATTAATTAAAACTAAATAAGATTAATCATTAATGATTAAGAATTAATTTACAAATAAAGTATAATTTAATAAATCTTTAGTTTATTATTTTCAAAAAATTATTAATCAAGTATCACATTTTCATAAATCAATTCATTAATTATATTTTAACTAACTGATAATCTTTTAATTATATGAAATTATATTTCAATTTGCTAAATAGTTATAATTATATTAATTAAATATATTTTAAGAATATGCAATTAGAAAATGGGAAAAACATTTCAAACACATTAATAATAACATAAATAATATTTACGTGTTAATAATTGATAATTAATTAAATAGTTAATAAGATTTCAATAAATCAATTATTTAATTATATATTAATTATTTTGATTTATATTTTAATTAATTTTATTTAATTAAGGAATTATAAAATAAATCTTTTCATAGGCGTGATACTTAAGTCATGTATGTGACTCAATAATAGTAAAAGTTTATTTATTTTAAATAAATAAATAATTAACTTTTTGTTATTAATTAATAATATAAATAAGTCACTTTGTGACTCCTATAATAATAAAGCTTCATTTTATTTTAAGTAAGTAATTAATTAATTATTTTGTTATTAATTAATAATATATTATAATTAGTCAATTAATTATATATATAATATATTTAATAAAAATGAAAATTATGCTCTAATTCTATATAATTAGTTAAAGAATAAATTAATTATATTTTAAATAAATCAATACTTAATTAATTATTTATTTAATAAAATGTTATAAAATTATACATGTGTTAATTGCTTGTAAAAGAAAATAACATGGGCGTCATAGTAGTCACGCTTGTGAATATTAAGTCACAGCATGACTACTTACCTATATATCTACTTCAGTTAATTAATAATATATTAATCATTATTAATTATAACTAAATAAGATTAATATTTATTAATTAATAATTAATTTATAAATAAATTATAATTTAACGAATCATTTAATTTACTATATTCTAATTACCATCATTAATCAAGCTCACATTTTCGTAAATCAATTAAATAATTATATTTTAACTAACTGTTAATATTTTAATTACATGAAACCATAATTTAATTTACTAAATAGTTATAATCAAATTAATTAAAGATATTTTAAGAATATGTAATTAAAAATGGGAAAAATATTTCAAATGCATTAATAATAACATAAGTAATATTTACATGTTAATTAATAAGATTTCAATAAATCATTTATTTAATTATATATTGATTATTATGAATTATATTTTTATTAATTTTATTTAATTAAGAATTAAAAATAGATATTTTCACAGGAGTGACACTAATTGTTTTACTACCAAAGAAGGAGTGTCCCACAGTTTTCGGAGATTTCCGCCCAATTAGTCTCTGCAATTTTATTAATAAGGTCTTCACAAGGATTATCTATGATCGCATGCAACTCCTTCTTCCTCGATTAATCTCCGAACAGCAGTCTGCATTTCTTCCTGGACGTGACATTACAGACAATGTGCTTCTTACTAATGAATTGTTGCAGCACCTTGATAGAAAGATATGAGGTCATAATCTCATATTTAAATTGGATTTAATGAAAGCATTTGATCGAGTAAGTTGGCCATTTCTTCGCCTATTGTTATTAAAGTTTGGTTTTCAGCCACGCTTTGTTGATTTGGTGATGAATAACCTTGGGGAAGCTATTTTCTGTCCTTTTCAATGGTTCACCAATGTTTTCCTTAAATCCTCCGTGGTCTTAAACAGGTGATCCATTATCCCCTTATTTATTTATCTTACTTGTCGAAGTGTTAAGCCGTGGTCTCTCTGTCTTGGTACAAGATGGCCGGGTAGCCTCTTATGCTGGTCCGAGGGGTTCCATGATGGTTAGTCATCTTTGCTTTGCGGATAATTTAATCATCTTTACAAGGGCTTCCAGGAGGTCACTGAATGAATTGTTTAAATTTTTGGATGCTTATTAATTCTCTACTGCGCAGAAGGTGAGTAAATCCAAAAGTACTTTCTTGGTATCCAAGCGTTGTACACCAAGTCACTGCCGTGCAATCACCCAGCTCACAGGAATTCCTAAAGGACAGTTGCCAATGAAATACCTGGGCAATGTACTCTACAAGGGACGCAAGCGAAACCGATATTTTCAGCACTTGATCGACTCTGTTGCACCCAGAATTTCAGGTTGGAAAAGTCGCCTATTGTCGGTTGGGGGGCGTTTAATTTTAATCAAGCATGTACTAAGTACCATTCCACTGCATGTGTTCGCAGCTATAGACCCTCCTAAGGCTACGCTTCGTCAACTGGAACAGCTTTTTTCTCGGTTTTTTTGGGGAATGGATGGTAGTGAATCACGCCGTGTTTGGCGAAGTTGGGACAAGTTGTGTTTTCCAAAATTGGAGAATGAACTTGGGATCCGAGGCTTGAACGATTTGGTCAAAGCTTACGGTTGCAAGCTGTGGTGGAAATGGAGGACTGGTGATGGCTTGTGGGCTAAGTATGTGAATTCGATAGCTCTACACAAGTCTGCGTCCTACTCGCGCCTTCTTAAGATTGATGCTATTATGCGAGCAAATTTGAGAATTGTTGTATGTTCTGGTGATTGCTCCTTCCTATATGAGAACTGGTCAGGTGATGGTACTCTCCAACACTTGTTTGATTTGGAATATCACGATTCGCTACGTACGATTAGGTTGCGGGATGTTTATGTCCAATATAGTTGGGATCTATCAGCTTTGTTGGAGATGCTACCAGTAGCGGGAATAGAGTTTGTGGGTGCGAATCCACCTTCTGTAACTGATAGTCAAGACACCTTAATTTGGACCCCTACCACGGATGGAAAGTTTTCTTTAAGCTCAGCTTTTGAGCTGGTTCGGCGACGCCAGGATCCCAAGCCGGATTTAAACTACTTATGGGACAAGTGAATGCCTTTAAAAATCATTCTCTTTGGATGGAAGTTGTTACATGGCTTTCTCCCTTTCCCTGAGGTTCTTATGAGTCTCGGATTCCAATTACCTTCGATATGCCCAAGTCATTACGCATCTGTTGACTCCTTGGATCATTTTTTTGTTCAATGCATGGTGGCACGACAATTATGGCAATTTTTTGAACTTCAGTTGGGACTGCATTTTAATCTCACATGTGGTATGTATGAATTATTCCATTATGCTTTTTCAACACAGTGTGCTGATCCAGCAGTCCAATACATTCAGTGTTTGATTCCATGGTTAATAGGTTGGACGTTATGGCGCCTACGGAATGCGATTATATTCAACAATGCTCAGCCATCCTATTCTCAGCTTATAGGACATGTGGTTTTCCTACTGCATGCTCTCTTTGTGCAACGTTCGTTGCAGATCTCAACTTCTCCGAATGCTCATTTGTTACTCAATTGTGCATTTTTACCTACAGCTGTCAAATGGCGACGGGTACAACGCGTAATCTGGGAGTTACCTGCTTCAGATGAATTAGTTTTGAATGTTGACGGTCTTATTGAGCTCACAATTAGCTGGGGTGGATTTCTTGTTCGTGATTCTACAGGCCGGGTTTTGCATGCCCGATCAGAATTCTTTGGGACGGGAACCAGTTTTTTTGCTGAGGTTCACTGTCTGCTCTTGGGACTGCAATTATGTGTTGAAAGCGGTTTTCGGAACTTAAACATACAATGTGATTCACGGGTCTTAGTTGATATGATTTTGGGCAAGACAAAGATGGTAGTGGCGTTATTGTCGAGATTTGGACCGCATTAAAACTTTACTGCACCCATTGAAATTAACTCATATTTTCATGGCTAATTCTTTGAAAAGCGGCTTGCTAGGCAAGCAACTTCCACGCAATCTTCTGTGTCTTATTTACATTGCTCTCTTCCTTCTCCTCTCAGGGGTTTGGTCTCTCTGGATAAAATAGGTTTTCCATATTTGCGTGTTAGGCATCAAATGTAACCTTTAGATTATTTTTAGGAAGGTTTTGGTATTAGCCACCTTTAGCTATCACTCGGGGAGGTATGGTTTTAATGCCCTGCCTCTCTATGCACTTTGATTTCATATTAATAAATTTGCCTCATTAAAAAAAAAAAGTTACGTCTGTGACTCCTATATTCATAAAAGTTTATTTTTATTTTAAATAAATAAATAAATATTTATTTTGTTATTAGTAAATAATATACTTAAGTCATGCACGTGACTTCTATAATAATAATATTTTATTTTATTTTATGTAATTAATCAATTATATATTTTGTTATTAATTAATAATATATTATATTTAGTCAATTAATTATATATATTATATTTAATAAAAATGAAAATATAAGCACTAATTCTATTTAATTAACTAAAGAATAAATTAATTATATTTTAATAAATCAATACTTATTGAATTGATTATTTAACAAAACGTTATAAAATTATATAATTATTAATTGCCCGTAAAAGAAAATACCATGTATGACATGGCGATCGATCCTGTGAATATTAAGTCACAGGTGTGACTACTACCTAAATATATGCATCAATTAATTAATAATGCATTAATCATTTTAATTATACTGAATAAGATTAACAATTAATGACTAATAATTAATTTATAAATAAAGTATAATTTGATAAATGATTTAATTTATTATATTCTAATTACCATTATTAATTAAGTATCACATTTTCATAAATCAATTAATTAATCATATTTTAACTAACTAATAATATTTTAATTATATGAAATTATATTTTAATTTTCAAATAGTTATAATTATATTAATTAAAGATATTTTAAGAATATGCAAGTAGAAAATGGGGAAAACATTTTAGATGCATTAATAATAGCATAAGTAATATTTACGTGTTAATAATTGATAATTAATTAAATAGTGAATAAGATTTCAATAAATCAATTATTTAATTATATATTAATTATTTTGATTTTATTTTAATTAATTTTATTTAATTAAGGAATTATAAAATAGATCTTTTCACAGCGCGTTACACTTAAGTCATATATGTGACTCTTATAATAGTAAAAGTTTATTTATTTTAAATAAATAAACAATTAACTTTTTGTTATTAATAAAAATATAAATAAGTCACACCTGTGACTCCTATAATAATAAAATTTCTTTTTATTTTAAGTAAGTAATTAATTATTTATTTTATTATTAATTAATAATATATTATAATTAGTCAATTAATTTTATATATAAGATATTTAATAAAATGAAAATTCAGCACTAATTCTATTTAATTATTTGAAGAAAAATTAATTACATTATCATAAATCGATACTTAATTAATTAATTATTTAATAAAATATTATAAAATTATACATGTGTTAATTGTCCATAAAAGAAAATAATATGCACAAGTATGACACTTAAGTCATGTCTGTGACTCTATAATAGTAAAGTTTATTGTATTTTAATTAAATAATTAATTATTTATTTTGATATTAATTAATAATATACTTAAGTCACGTCGTAACTCCTATAATAACAAAATTTTAATTTAATTTTAAGTAACTAATCTTATTAATTAATAATATATTATAATTACTCAACTAATTTTATATATATTATATTTAATAAAAATGAAAATATATGGGCTAATTCTATTTAATTAATTAAATAATAAATTAACTATATTATAATAAATCAATACTTAATTAAAAGTTATTCAATAAAAATGTTATAAAATTATAGAGGTGTTAATTGCACATAAAAAGAAAATAACATGTATGAGATGATACTCATGCTGTGAATATTTTAATTTATTAAATAGTTATAATTAATTTATTCTTTAATTAATTAAGTAGAATTAGTGCTTATTTTTCATTTTAATTAGATAATATATATATATATAATTAATTGACTAATTATAATATATTATTAATCAATAGCAAAATAATTAATCAATTAATTACTTAAAGTAAAATGAAAATTTTATCATAAGAGTCATAGGCGTGACTTAAGTATATTATTGATTAATAACAAAATCATTAATTTATTATTTAATTAAAATAAAATAAACTTTTACTATTATGGGAGTCATAGACGTGGCTTAAGTGTCACGCTTTGTGAAAAGATATATTTTTAATTATTTAATTAAATAAAACTGATTAAAATATAATTCATAATAATAAATAGATAATTAAGTAATTGATTTATTGAAATCTTATTAATTAATTAATTATTGATTATTAACACGTAATACTACTTATGTTAATATTAATGCGCCTGAAATATTTTTACCTATTTTTAATTACATATTCTTAAAAATCTGTAATAAATTTAATAACAATTATTTAGTAAATTAAAATGTAATTTTATGTAATTAAAATATTATCAGTTAGTTAAAAATAAATAATTAATTGATTTATGAAAGTGTGATACTTGATTAATAATGGTTATTAGAATATAATAAATTAAATGATTTATTAAATTATACTTTATTTATAAATTAATTATTAACCGTTAATTGTTAATCTTGTTTAGTTATGATTAATGATGATTAATATATTATTAATTAACTGAAGAATATATATTGGTAAGTAGTCACACCTATGACTTAATATTTACATGAGTGACTGCCATGCTGTACATGTTACTTTCTTTTAAGGGCATTAAAACCTATATAGTTTTATAACATTTTATTAAATAATTAATTAAGTATTGATTTATTATAATATAATTAAATTATTCTTTAATTAATTAAATAGAATTAGTGCTTATATTTTCATTTTTATCAAATATAATATATAAAATTAATTCACTAATTATAATATATTATTAGTTAATAAAATTAATTAATTGACTAATTAACTAAAATAAAGTGAAATTTTATTATTATAAGAGTCATAGGGTGACTTAAGTATATAATTGATTAATAAAAAAATAACTAATTGATTTCTTAATTAAAATAAAATAAAATTTACTATTATAGGAGTCACAGACGTGACTTAAGTGTCACGTTTATAAAAGATCTATTTTAATTTCTTAATTAAATAAAGTTAATTAAAATATAATTCATAATAATCATTATATAATAAAATAATTGATTTATTGAAATCTTATTTATTTATTAATTATTAATTATTAACACGTAATTGTTAATTATGTTATTATTAGTGCGTCTCAAATATTTTCCCTTTTGTTAATTATATATTCTTAAAATATCTTTATTTAATTTAATTTTAACTATTTAGTAAATTAAAATATAATTTCATGTAATTAAAATTTTATCGATTAGTTAAAATATAATTAATTAATTGATTTATGAAAATATGATACTTGATTAATAATGGCAATAAGAATATAATAAATTAAATGATTTATTAAATCATACTTTATATACAAAATAATTGTTAATCAATTACTGTTAATCTTATTCAGTCATAATTAATAATGATTAATATATTATTAATTAATTGATGTATATATATAGGAAACTAGTCACTTTTGTGACCAAATATTCACCGCTTGTCTACCATGTCATGTATGTTATTTCCTTTTATGGTTAATTAATACCTATATAATTTTATATCATTTTGTTAAATAAATAATTAATTAAATATTGATTTATTGAAATATAATTAATTTATTATTTAATTAATTAAATATAATTAGGGATTTTTTCATTTTTATTAAATAATATATAATTAATTGACTAATTATAATATATTATTAATTAATAACAAAATAAATAATTAATCAATTACTTAGAATAAAATGAAAATTATTATTATAGGAGTCACAAGTGTGAGTTAAGTATATTATTGATTAATAAAATTATTAATTGATTATTTAATTAAAATAAAATAAAATTTTACTATTATAGGAGTCACAAACATGCCTTAGGTGTTACGACTACAAAAGATCTATTTTAACTCCTTAATTAAAATTTTTAATTAAAATATAATTAATAATAATCCATATATTAAATAATTGATTTATTAAAATCATATTAATTAATAATTAATTAATAATTATTAACACGTAAATATTACTTATGTTATTATTAATGCGTCTGAAATATTTTACCCCTTTTTATTTACACATTCTTAAAATATCTTTAATTAATTTAATTGTAACAATTTAGTAAATTAAAATATAATTTCATGTAATTAAATTATTATAAGTTAGTTAAAATATAATTAATTAATTGATTTATGAAAATATGATACTTGATTAATAATGGTAATTATAATATAATAAATTAAATGATTTATTAAATTAAACTTTATTTATAAATTAATTATTAATCATTAACCGTTAATCTTAATCAATTACAATTAATAATGATTAATATATTATTAATTAATTGATGTAGATATATAGGTAAGTAGTCACACCTGTTACTTAATATTCACTGGTGTAACTACCATTACGCATGTTATTTTCTTTTTAGAAGCAATTAACCCCTATATAATTTTATAAAATTTTATTAAATAATTAATTAATCAAGTATTGATTTATCAAAATATAATTAATTTATTTTAATTGATTAAATAGAATAATTTTTATTTTCATTTGTATTAAACATAATAAATAAAAATTAATTGACTAATTGTAATATATTATTAATTAATAACAAAATAATTAATCGATTAATTACTTAAAATAAAATGAAAATTTTATTATAGGAGTCACAAGCGTGACTTAAGTATATTACTGATTAATAACAAAATAATTAAATGATTATTGAATCAAAATAAAATGAGCTTTTACTATTATAAGAGTCACGACGTGACTTAAGCGTCACACGAGAAAAGATCTATTTTAATTACTTAAATAAATAAAACTAATTAAAATATAATTCATAATAATCAATATATAATTAAGTAACTGATTTATTGAAATCTTTTAATTAATTAATTATTGATTATTAACACGTAATTATTAGTTATGTTATTATTAATGTGTACGAAATATTTTCCCTTTTGTTAATTAGATACTCTTAAAATTTCTTCAATTAATTTAATTATAACTATTTAGTAAATTAAAATATAATTTTATGTAATTAAAATATTATGATTTAGTTAAAATATAATCAATTAATTGACTTATGAAAATGTGATACTTGATTAACAATGGTAATTAGAATATAATAAATTAAATGATTTATTAAATTATACTTTATTCATAAATTGATTGTTAATCATTAACTGTTAATTTAATTCAATTATAATTAATAATGATGAAATATATAATTAATTAATTGATGTATATATTCACAAAGTGACTACCATGTCGTGCATTTTATTTTTCCTTTAGGGCAATTAACCCTTATATAATTTTATAACGTTTTTCTTAAATAATTAAATAATTAATTATTGATTTATTAAAATATAATTAATTTATTATTCAATTAATTAAATAGAATTAGTACTTATATTTTTCATTTTTATCAAATATAATTTATATAAAATTAACTGACTAATTATAATATATTGTTAATTAATAAAATAATTAATTGACTAATTAATTAAAATTAAATAAAATTTTATTATTATAGGAGTCATAGGCGTGACTTTAGTATATTGTTGATTAATAAAAATTAATTGATTATTTAATTAAAATAAAATAAACTTTTACTATTACAGAGTCACAGATGTGACTTAAGTATCACATATGTGAAAAATCTATTTTTAATTCCTTAATTAAATAAATTAGTTAAAATATAATTCATAATAATCAATATATAAGTAAATAATTCACTTATTGAAATCTTACTAATTAATTAGTTATTGATTATTAACACGTAATTATTACTTATTTTTAATGTGTCTCAAGTATTTTCCCTTTTGTTAATTACATATTCTTACAATATCTTTAATGAACTTAATTACAACTATTTAGTAAATTCAAATATAATTCAGATAATTAAAATAATATCAGCGAGTTAAAATATAATTAATTAATACATTTATGAAAATGTGATACTTGATTAATAATGGTAATTAGAATATAATAAATAAAATGATTTATTAAATTATAATTTATTTGTAAATTAATTATTAATCATTAACTGTTAATCTTATTCAGTTATGATTAATTTATTCTTTAATTAATTAAATAGAATTAGTGCTTATTTTTCATTTTGTTAAATATAATATATATAAAATTAATTGACTAATTATAATATATTATTAATTGCTAACAAAATAATTAAACAATTAATTACTTACAATAAAATAAAAATTTTATTAAAGGAGTCACAAAGTGACTTAAATACATTATTAATTAATAAAAAATTAATTGATTATTTAATTAAAATGAAATGAACTTTTACTATTATAGGAGTCACATACGTAACTTAAGTGTCACGTCTATGAAAAGATCTATCTTTTAATTCCTTAATTAAATAAAATTAATTAAAATATAATTCCTAATAATAGATATGCAATCAAATAATTGGTTTATTGAAATCTTATTATTATTTCTCAAATATTTTTCCCATTTTAATTACACATTCTTAAAATATTTTTAATTAATTTAATTATAACTATTTAGTAAATTAAAATATAATTTCATGAACTTAAATATTATAATTTAATTAAAATATAATTAATTAATTGATTTATTCAAATGCGATACTTGATTAATAATGGTTATTAGAATATTATAAATTAAATGATTTATTAAATTATATTTTATTTATAAATTAATTATTAATCATTAACTGTTAATTTTATTCAGTTACAATTAATAATAATTAATATATTATTAATTAATTGATGTACATATATAGGTAAGTAGTCTCGCTATGACTTAATATTTACAGTGTGACTACCATGTCGTGCATGCTATTTTATTTTAGCCAATTAGCCCATATATAATTTTATAACATTTTATTAAATAAATAAATATTAATTTATTAAAATATGATTAATTTATTGTTTAATAAATTAAATAGAATTAGTGCTTTTTCATTTTTATTAAATATAATATATATATATATATAATTAATTCACTAGTTATAATTTATCATCGACTAATAACAAAATAATTAATCGATTAATTACTTAAAATAAAATAATTTTTTTATTATAGGAGTCACAGGCATGACTTAAGTGTATTATTGATTAATAACAAAATATTTAACTGATTATTTAATTAAAGTAAAATAAACTTTTACTATACAGAGTCATAGACGTGACTTAAATGTCGGGCTTGTGAAAATCTATTATTAAATTCCTTAATTAAATAAAATAATTAAAACATAATTCATAATGATCAATAATTCAATATATAATTAAATAATTGATTTTTAAAATCTTATTAATTAATTATTGATTATTAACACGTAATTATTATTTATGTTATTATTAATGTGTCTGAAATATTTTTCCCTTTTGTTAATTACATATTCTTAAAATATCTTTAATTAATTTAAATACAACTATTTAGTAAATTAAAATATAATTTTATGTAATTAAAATAATATCGCTTAGTTAAAATAAAATTGATTAATTGATTTAGGAAAATGTGCTACTTGATTAATAATGGTAATTAGAATATAATAAATTAAATGATTTATTAAATTATACTTTATTTATAAATTAATTATTAATCATTAACTATTAATCTTATTCGCTTATAATTAATAATAATATATTATTAATTAGTTGATGTGTATATATATGTAAGTAGTCACACATGTGACTTAATATTAACAGTGTGACTACCATATCGTGCATGTTATTTTTTAATGAGCAATTAATACCTATATAATTTTAAACATTAAGTATTGATTTATTAAAATATAATTAAATTTTCTTTAATTAATTATATAGAATTAGTGCTTATATTTTATTTTTATCAAATATAATATATAAAATTAATTCACTATTTATGATATATTATTAATTAATAAAAATAATTAATTGAATAATTTCTTAAAATAAAATGAAAATTATTATTGTAAGAGTTATAGGTGTAACTTAAGTATATTATTGATTAATAAAAAATTAATTGATTATTTAATTAAAATAAAATAAACTTTTACTATTATAGAGTCACATACGTGACTTAAGTGTCACGATATGAAAATATCTATTTTAATTTCTTAATTAAATAAAATTAATAAAATATAATTCATAATAATCAATGCATAATTAAATATTTTATTTAATAAATCTTATTAATTAATTAATTATTGATTATTAACATTTAAATATTACTTATGTTATTATTAATGCATATGAAATATTTTTTCCCATTTTAAATACTTATTCTTAAAATATCTTTAATTAATTTAATTACAACTATTCAGTAACTTAAAATATAATCTCAAGTATTAAAATATCATCATTAGTTAGAATATAATTAATTAATTAATTTATGAAAATGTGATGCTAGATTAATAATGGTAATTAGAATATAATAAATTAAACGATTTATTAAATTATACTATATTCATAAATTGATTGTTAATTATTAACTGTTAATCTTATTCGTTTATAATTAATAATGATCAATATATTATTAATTAATTGATGTATATATACGGTAAGTAGTCATCCTGTGACTTAGCATTCATGGGTGTTACTACCCGATGTGCATGTTATTTTCCTTTTACAGCAATTAATACCGTATAATTTAATAACTTTTATTAAATAAATAATTAATTAAGTATTGATTTATTAAAATATAATTAACGTATTCTTTAATTAATTAAATAGAATTAGTGTTGATTTTTCATTTTATTAAATATATTACATATAAAATCAATTGACTAATTATAATATATTGTTAATTAATAACAAAATATTTAATTGATAATTACTTAAAATCAAGCGAAATTTTATTATTATAGGAGTCACAGATGTGGCTTAAGTATATTATTGATTAATAATCAAATAATTAATTAGTTATTTAATTAAAATAAAATAAACTTTTACTATTATAGAGTCAAAGACGTGTCTTAAGTCTCACGTTGGTGAAAAGATCAAATTTTAATTCCTTAATTAAATAAAACTAACTAAAATATAATTCATAATAATCAATATGTAATTAAATAATTTATTTATTGAAACCTTATTAATTAATAATTAATAATTGATTATTAACACGTAATTATTACTTATGTTATTATTAATGCGCTCAAATATTTTTCCTATTTATAATTACACATTCTTAAAATATCTTTAATTAATTTAATTATAACTATTTAGTAAATTAAATTATAATTTCATGTAATTAAAATATTATTAGTTAGTTAAAATATAATTAATTAATTGATTTATGAAAATGTGATACTTGATTAATAATGGTTATTAGAATATAATAAATTAAATGATATATTAAATTACACTTTATTTATAAATTAATTATTAATCATTAACTGTTAATCTTATTCAGTTATAATTAATAATAATTAATATATTATTAAGTAATTGATGTACATATATAGGTGAGTTGCCACGCTTGTGACTTAATATTCACAGGCGTGACTACCATGTGCATGTTATTTTCTTTTTAATGGCAATTAACCCCTATATAGTTGAGTTGCCACGCTTGTGACTTAATATTCACAGGCGTGACTACCATGTCGTGCATGTTATTTTCTTTTTATGAGCAATTAACACCTATTTATTTTATAACATTTGTTATTAAGTAATTAATTAATTAAGTATTGATTATCAAAATATAATTAAATTATTCTTTAATTAATTAAATAGAATTAGTGCTTATATTTTTCATTTTTATCAAATATAATACATATAAAATTAATTCACTAGTTATAATATTTTATTAATTAATAACAAAATAATTAATTGATTAATTAATTAAAATTAAAGGAAAATTTATTATTATAAGAGTCACATACGTGACTTAAGTATATTATTAATTAATAACAATACCTTAGGATAATCCAGTTTGATTTATGAAAATGTGATACTTGATTAATGATGGTCCATTTTCATGTGGTGAAGTGTTACTCCCTACCGGAGGTCATGAATCTTAGATGTTGCATGGTTTGGGTTTTCTTAATGATAAGTCCACTCATTGGTAGCAAATGTGACCTCCCACCAAGGCATGGTTTGCAAGTACCTTTAGTGGATGAATAAAATGGTTACGCACTCAACATGTTTTATCAATAACTTGCCCACCGTAGCTTTGTGGGTAAAAAGTATGGACCAAATTATGATGCTTCTTAAAAAGTTAGACATGAAGATGCTTGGTAACCTTTTGAGTGGGAGGGTCTCTTTTAATAGATAAGATGATCCACCGTCACTTAGTCTATTATAGATAAGAAAATAACCATCATATAAAGATTTTTTTAAAGTTTTGTTAAATCTATCATCATGTATACATGCATCATAATTTTATATAAAGTTCCAATATTGTTAACTCGTTTGCTTACTCTTTAATAATTTATATTTTCAGACATAATCACCACAAAATGAATTCACCTACTTTGCTCTTGACAAATAACAAATTGAAAAAAGGGAGAATTTTAATGAATGGAGATGTAACCTAGACATTATTCTTCAATATGAACGAATTTTATGGGTATTAATCGAAAGTGAGCCTACACCTCTGCGTAGAGATTTAACTCTTGATCTAGTCCAATAACATGAGTGATGGTAGAATGTTGATAAGACTACTGAGTTTATATTCTAGCTTTTATTAGCGGCATGTTACAAAAACAAATTGCTTGTATGAAAATTGCTAGTGCAATGGTCCATCACCTACATGATGTTTGGTGTGAGGATCAGGTTTGCAAGGGTGAAAGCTGTTCAAACCTTTCACAATCCCAAATAAAAACCTAGTGAACCAGTATGGGATTACATGCTTAAGGTAATCTGATAGGATTGAATTATCTTATATTTTTTTAATGCATTTATATGTGATTTCAATCCTATTTTATTAATAAGATGCTCAATTTGTGTTGACTGTGAGGTTAGATTTATTGATATATTTTTGAGATAAATTTTTTTTTTCTAAAGCAAATTGGAGCACAATTATTTTTCAAGTTTAAGGCATAATTTATTTTTTTTAAAAAAGAAGAAGAGTTAGCTGTGCTCTGCGGTTCATGCAAAGACGCAAAGAACGCATAAATGATCATCAAGCTTACCGCTCACGCTGCTACGCTTCGTGAAACGCAACAGCGCAGCGTTTTCTCTAGAAACGCAGGAGGAAGGGTTTTTTTAACTGCAGACTTTATTTGTCTTGTCACAGCTACAGTGCCGGCAAGAGGGAGTAGAGAACAGTGACGTTAGAGAAGAATAAAAACGTAGAGGAGTGTGCAGCTGGAACGAGGCTAGCTGGCGTAGGCATGGTGGAGGCACAGTGAAGAGTAAGCAGTGAACAGTGGACATGAACAATAAACCTCAAGGTTTATTTGTCAAATCAAAGGAACAGTAATCAGTAAGGGGTTTTTGGTTAGGGATTAAGATGGAGGTTGAAGCAATTTATCGGGAAAGACCCATGAAGAGCTAAACGTCTCGATGCCGGTTCGGAGGTAATATCGACGTCGATGACCCGGGTTAAGTATTATTTTTATTATTTTGTTGTTTCTTTCTCTCATTAGAAATTGTTTGTGTTATCCGATTTTAACTGATTTGGGTTTTATGTATGGATAGTCAGATTTTCGTTATTATTTGGTTATTTGTGTATGAGCCCATCGGATATTTTTAATTGATGATTTTAATGCGTTCATTGAATCGTTAATTTTAAACCCATTGCTAGAATTTCGATATAATCCGTAATTGTTATGTTGAAATTCATTTGTAGCGTCTAATGATTCGTAATCATTAGGGATAACATGACCTAGGTTAAATGACCCAAGCTTATGTGGTTGTTTCCTTGATTAATCACTTTTCCTAATTCGTAATGCTACTGCCTAATTAAATCTAGAGATCGTATCCTAGGTTGTTAGGTGGTTAGGTTTAATCAACGATCGTATCTTGATTAAACAAAACCTAAGGGAAAACTCGGGTTAATTTTTAATCCACGATTAATAATTTCTAGGAGAAGTTAAAGAACAACAAATTAATAAAATATGCTTAATCAGGGTGTAGGTTGAGATTGAACCAAAGAACCGGGTCCCTACCGAATTCCCCACATTTTTCATTTTATTGCATGTTTTCTTTAATTTGTTTTTATTAGTTAGTATTATTTTATTTTCATCTTTAAAAATCCAAAACCCCCTTTTTCCTAAACACTGATTAATTTTATTTCTTAAACTTTGCACACACTCTCTGTGGGATCGACCTAGACTCGCGCCAACGCTTTCAAGAGTAGTCTAGTTAATTAATTTTGACTAGCGTTACGACGCGCGGTCAAATTTTGGCGCCGTTGTCGGGGAGTGTGGTGTTTTAGTTTTTGTTTGTGATTCAATTGGTGTTTTGTATATATTTGTTCGTGATTAATTTCTTTTCTGTTATTTGGTGATCTTTCCATTTTCTTATTTTGTGTTTGAAAAAAAAATTGTTATGGACGGAAGTAATTTCTTTTATAATTCATATTCTCATTCCTATGATAATGTTTGGACTGATCAACCTAACTTTTGTTATGGATGGGATAATCAGCAGAATTATTTTCATGATAGTTTGCAGGACAAACAACAATTCTCGTACAGACCAGAAGCTTACTATCACAACTCTGGTCCATCTCTGGAAGAGTTGATGTTGCAATTACAGGAGAATACTTTACAATTCCAGAATGATGGAAGGCAATTTCCAGAAAGTACTTGGTCTCAAAAACCGGAGAGCCAACTTGGTTCAGGTCCATCTTTAGAAGAAATTCTTACCAAACTTATTGCTTCCAACTTGCAATTGCACCAGGATTTTTAGGAAATCATAGCAAGTCAACGGGAGATGCAGCAGGAAATGCAAGAATTCGTACAAGAGACAAGAGCACACCAACAGATGAGGGAAAACCTAATGGGTCAGATGGCAATAAACCTTGATCACCTCGAATCGCAACGAGAAGAGGCACAGTCGTATCAACCCGAGGTGTATCCAATTGAAGTATGTGGGGAAAATTTGCAAAGTGATGAGGAGTTTGAGAATTTTGAGGTCAACCCTCAACGAATTTTTTGTGTCAAAGAAGTGGAGAAGGAGCTCGAAACCACAAAGGACATATCTTTTAGCTCGGAGGTAAGTACTGAGTCCATAATTATTCTTGAAACTAACTCTTTACCTTTACATTACAGAGTGGAGGAATTGAATGATGAAGAAAAAGGTGAAGAGACGTTCGAAATATTTCCTGAGCGTATGGACTCGGTCCGAATTAAGAAGTTGTGGATAGGGAAGATGCTAAAGGGGGATGACGATCAACTAAGGTCTTATCCGGTATTACCTCACGTGGAGGAGCCACATGTGACACCCAAAGATCACAATTTTGTCACGTGAGGAGAAAAGGAGTCGAGCCAGCGACCCTAAACAAAGGTGCTTCTTGGGAGGCAACCCAAGGGAAGTAAATTTCTTTTCCTTTATATTTTCGCATTACTTTTTATTTGCATGTGTGTTTTTGAATTTGTTTGTTTTACTTGTTTTTAAGTTTTCAATCAAAATGAGAGAAAGAATAAAACAAATGAGACAAGCATTTTCTCATTTTCTATTACTTCTGAGATTATATAATCATGATTGGAGTGTGAATTGACTAGATAATTTCATAGCAACTTTAGCATGTACTTTTGCTCTTGTGATTGGTCGATATGCATTATCTTTGGAAGAGTAGTGACTAATGGTAGACAAAGCCAGTGAGAATTTGAGCCTTATTTGACTGACACATCTATATCAGTCTCATTACTTTTTGATAATGTGTGACCTTCATGACATGTACGCCCCTATTTTGCATTGAATTTTTATTCGAGACCACATTTTTATCACATGCATTAACATGGATATGATTAGGCATTCTTTGTTTTTCATAAGCTACATTGGCCAAATGACCTACCCTATTGACATGATTTTTCCTTTGATAAACCCCTTTGAGCTTTAACATTTCTTTTTGCATAAACCACATTTTATGCTTTTAAACTTAACCAAATGTCCTACCTAAGTCATAAAGCTAGTGGAATATTTGTGATTGTTGAGGTTGTGGGTGTGCAAAATTTTAAGTGTGGGGGTGTATATATGTAAGGGTTGGTTATAATCTTGGGATGTTATTTTATGTCTTATCATTGAGATTCCCATGTTGATGTAGTTTATTTTAATTTTTACAAGAAAAAAAAAGAAAAGAAAAGAAAATGAAAAAAAGAAAAGAAAAGAAAAGAAAAGAAAAGAAAAGAAAAGAAAAGAAAAGAAGAAGAAAAGAAAAGAAAAGAAAAGAAGAAGAAAAGAAAAGAAAAGAAAATATTGAAAATAATTATCAAGGAAGAATTGCATATGTGTTTAAAAGTTGTTTATGATTTATGCATTTTCCTAGGGTTGTAATGATTGAGTTATTTGAGAATGTTGAATATGAGGTTGAGGTTTGCTTGAGAGGTTCACTCTTGTGATTTCATTGAGATAAATTGTATGAGTGATTCCTTTGGATTGATATATGCTTCATATGGTTTGTGTGAGAGTTGAATGAGGTTGTGAAATGTAATTGTTGCATTTGTCATAGTTGATTTGTACCCGCTTTTTGATGAGTGTTGCATTGTTTCACTAGCTTTGATGACTTTCATGCTACTTGACCCAAATATATCTCACCTTACCCTTACCCACATTACAACCTTGAAAAGTCCTTTGATTCATGATTTTACATGTGAACATTAGTGGTGGAGAAATGAAATGATATGCAAAGTTGTGGATTGTCATGATCATGAATGGTGTTGAGTGTACCCGTGGATATATTTTAATCAAACACATTTCCGAGTCTACCATTAGATCGCTCAGTTTTTGAAGATATTGAATGTTGATAGATCATGAGTAAAAGCTTTGAATGTTGAGTTTTTGCTTAGGGTATGAAAGTCATTCACCTTTACTTATGACTATCTATTCTTAAGAAATGTGGAAGATGAGATAAAATTTTAGTTTGTGATTTTGATTTTGAAGATTTGCCCGAGGGCGATCAAAGACCAAGTGTGGGGGTATTTGATAGGATTGAATTATCTTATATTTTTTAATGCATTTATATGTGATTTCAATCCTATTTTATTGATAAGATGCTCAATTTGTGTTGACTATGAGGTTAGATTTATTGATATATTTTTTAGATCAAAAAGAGAAAATTTTCTAAAGCAAATTGGAACACAATTATTTTTCAAGTTTAAGGCATAATTTATTTTTTTAAAAAAAGAAGAAGAGTTAGCTGTGCGCTGCGTTTCAAGCAGCGTTGCTGCGTGAAACACAGCAACGCAACAGCGTGAACGCTACTACGCTGCGTTTCACACAACGTTGCTACATGAAACGCAGCAGCATACGCTGCTGCGCAGCGTTTTCTCTAGAAATGTAGGAGGAAGGGTTTTTTTAACTGCAAACTTTATTTGTCTTGTCACAGCTACAGTGCCGGCAAGAGGGAGTAGAGAACAGTGACGTTAGAGAAGAATAAAAACGTAGAGAAGTGTGCGGCTGGAACGAGGCTAGCGGCGCAGGCATGGTGGAGGCACAGTGAAGAGTAGGCAGTGAATAGTGGGCATGAACAATAAACCTCAAGGTTTATTTGTCAAATCAAAGGAACAGTAATCAGTAAGGGGTTTTTGGTTAGGGATTAAGATGGAGGTTGAAGCAATTTATCGGGAAAGACCCATGAAGAGCTAAACGTCTCGATGCCGGTTCGGAGGTAATATCGACCCCGATGACCCGGGTTAAGTATTATTTTTATTATTTTGTTGTTTCTTTCTCTCATTAGAAATTATTTGTGTTATCCGATTTTAACTGATTTGGGTTTTATTTATGGATAGTCAGATTTTCGTTATTATTTGGTTATTTATGTATGAGCCCATCGGGTATTTTTAATTGATGATTTTAATGCGTTCATTGAATCGTTAATTTTAAACCCATTGCTAGAATTTCGATATAATCCGTAATTGTTATGTTGAAATTCATTTGTAGCGACTAATGATTCGTAATCATTAGGGATAACATGACCTAGGTTAAATGACCCAAGCTTATGTGGTTGTTGCCTTGATTAATCGGTTTTCCTAATTCGTAATGCTATTGCCTAATTAAATCTAGAGATCGTATCCTAGGTTGTTAGGTGGTTAGGTTTAATCAACGATCGTATCTTGATTAAACAAAACCTAAGGAAAAACTCGGGTTAATTTTTAATCCACGATTAATAATTTCTAGGAGAGGTTAAAGAACAACAAATTAATAAAATATGCTTAATCAGGGTGTAGGTCGAGATTGAACCAAAGAACCGAGTCCCTACCGAATTCTCCACATTTTTCATTTTATTGCATGTTTTCTTTAATTTGTTTTTATTAGTTAGTTTTATTTTATTTTCATCTTTAAAAATCCAAAACCCCCTTTTTCCTAAACACCGATTAATTTCATTTCTTAAACTTTGCACACACTTTCTGTGGGATCGACCTAGACTCGCCACTGCTACAGTAGTAGTCTAGTTAATTAATTTTGACTAGCGTTACGACGCGCGGTCATAATCTCTATGATCATTGAGGCTAAGATGCATGGGGCGGATATGGATGTACACACGTAGATGATTATGATCATCAATAGCTTAAACTCTTCTTTTTAGTAGTTTAAGTTGGACTATAAGCTCAACAGCAAGTTTACACCTTGAGTGAGTTAATGAATATCCTTCAGAGTACGAATGAGATATTAAATATCAAGGCTCATGGGTCAGAAGTTAATGTAGCATCTTCTTCTAAGCCTAAGGGTAAGGGTAAGCAAAAAAAGAAGGGTCCAATGAAAAATAGGGCTTAAATAGGGGTCAAGGCCTAACCCATGAAAAAGAAGGCCAAAGAGAACATCACAGGAAAATGTTTTCATTGTGATGAGATGGACCATTGGAAAAGAAATTGTCCAATCTACCTTAAGTCCCTCAAAAGCAAATAAGGTATGGGTTTCCTAAGTTTGTTAGGAATTAGAAATGTGGCAGATTTATCTGATTCTTAGATATTAGATTTAGGAGCCACTAACCATATTTGCAATTCTTTGTAGGGGTTCCAACAAAAGAAAAGATTACCTAAAGGTTAGTTTCAAGACAAGATAGCATATAGATCCTATGTTTCAGTAGAATCAGTAGGAGTAGTTATCTTGGACTTTCCTAGTGGACACAGGTTAATATAAGAATGTTTATTACATGCTAATGATTGTAAGGAACATGATTTTTGTTTTTTGTCTAATAAAATCTGATAAATCATTAGTTTATAAATAAAGTTTAATTTAGAAAATCATTTAATTTATTATATTATAATTATCATTATTAATCAAGTATCACATTTTCATAAAATCAATTAATTAATTATATTTTAACTAAGTCATAATATTGTAATTACATGAAATTAGATTTTGATTTAATAAAAGTTATAATTGAACTAATTAAAGATATTTTAAGAATACGTAATTAAAAAGGACATTAATAATAACATAAGTAATAATTATATGTTAATAATTAATAATTAATTAATTAATAAGATTTTAATAAATAAATTATTTAATTATATATTGATTATTATGAATTACATTTTATTTATTTATTTATTTAAGGAATTAACAAATAACTCTTTTCACAAGCATGACATTTATGTCAAAATTGTGACTCCATAATAATAAAATTTTATTTGATTTTAAGTAATTAACTGCTTTCTTATTAATTAACAATATATTATAATTAGTCTATTTAATTTTATATATTTTATATTTAATAAAATGAAAAATATAAGCACTAATTCTATTTAATTAATTAAAGAATAAATTAGTTAGATTTTAATAAATCAATGCTTAGTTAATTAATTATTTAATAAAATGGTATAAAATTATATAGGTATTAATTGTCCGTAAAAAGAAAATAACATGTAAGACATGGTAGTCACGCCTATGAAAGTGACAGTGTGACTACTTACCTATATATATAAATTAATTATCAATCATTGTTAATTATAATTGAATAAAATTGACGATTAATGATTAATCATTAATTTATCAATAAAGTATAATTTAACAAATCATTTAACTTATTATATTATAATAACCATTATTAATCAAGTATCGCATTTTGTACATCAATTAATTAATTATATTTTAACTAACTTATAATATTTTAGTTACATGAAATTATATTCTAATTTACTAAATAGTTATAATTAAATTAATTAAAAATATTTTAAGAATATGTAATTAAAACGAGGAAAAAATATTTCAGATACATTAATAATAACATAAGTAATATTTATGTGTTAATAACATAAGTAATATTGACTGATTGATTGACGGATGAACGATCGTGAACACCAATTGCCACGTGGCGGCGGCTCACTACCCCCTCCCAAGCGTCGTCGCTCCTTCGCCCGAGCTCTCATGGGTGACAAGCCTCCCCTACCGATGTTGAAACCGCCGTCTCTGCAGTCTCCATCGAGTCTCGGCCCGTCTGCATAAAGGGGAGCCACGTTTTCTCACCAAGGAAGAGGAAGATCAACTTGCAGCTCCGTTTAAACTAGCCTTGGTTGGGAAATTTTCTAAAGGAAGACCGAAGATGGAATCTCTGAGGACCTCGTTTGCCAAGATCGGCTTTAGGGGTAATTTTTCCCTTGGCATGATTGACTTCCGACATATCCTCATCTGTTTTGACCTAGCGGAAGACTATCAGCGTTCTTTGGTCATGAGCTCTCTGGACCTTCGACAGCCACATCATGCGAGTATTCAAGTGGGCGCCAGATTTCCACCCCGACCACGAATACTCTGTTGTTCCTATTTGGGTTTCTTTTGAGGGATTGCCGATCCACTGCTTTAATGAACAATACCTACATAGGATGGCCACCATGATCGGGAATCCTCTGAAAATCGATGTCCCAACGCTGAATTTATCCAAGCCTTCGGTTGCTAGAGTGTGTATTGAAGTGGATCTATTGACTGAGCTACCGTCTCGCTTGTGTTTGGGAACGGAAGTCCATCCCTACTTCCAATCGGTGCTGTATGAAAATTTGCCCTCCTACTGCCGCTACTGTCGGAAGGTTGGTCATCAGATAGATGATTGTCGCCATAAACAAACGCCCTCTTCCTCTGCTACCAACACAGTCCCCGGACTAGCCTTGGCTCGGACTAGCCTTGGCTCCACCCTCTGCTCCTGTTCAAGTTTGGAAGGCTAAAGCCTCTGCTGAAACTGAGCCATCTGGTCTAACGAAGCCAGCCCAGAATGTCTCTCCTCCCAATCCCTCTAGCTCTCCAACTCTCCCTGTTCTTGAGCCAGTGGTGTCCGCAGCTCCTCTTCAGATGATCGCAACTAACACCTCCAACATCCCCTGTTCTCATTTTGTGACTTTACCTGCGCCCAACGAGGCTACTGGCCATACTGCCCACCATGATCATTCTACTTTACTCTCCAGCGACGAATTTATTGCAATGACTAAGGCTTTGGTGAATGCTCCAGCAACTGAATGCGCCAACTTCTCTGAACCCTCCATCCCTGATATTATGCACTCTGATTTCAGTCCTGTATCCAAACACATGATTGATAATACGAACATTATACTGGCGGATACTTCTGGGGTTTCTAATCAGCAAGCCACAATTGATAAGGCTACACCTGAAAGTATTCGTATTCACTCTGCTGCTGTTCTGCTACCCTCGGTCAACGCCGATGTGGGTACTTCGCCAATTACAGTCCAAGATAATTTCTGGCTTGGCACAAATTCCGGTCAGCTGAATGTGGATATCTCCAGAATGGCACAGTTTGAAGGAGAAACAACTCTACCGAAACGGGGACGTCCTCCGGGCTCGAAAAATAAGAAAGTCACCTTTGATACTGAATCTCTTCGCCGATCGGCGAGAGCTCCGCAGACTACTTATTCCGCCAACTAATCATGATTAATAGCCTTTTTTGGAATTTACGTGGGGTGGGTAATCGGGCCACCCAACGTCGTTTAAATTTTCTAACTGCAACGCACAACTTATCTGCAGTCTTCGTGATCGAGCCAATGGTGCAACCTACCCTTCTAGATAGTCTGCTGAGGAAGCTACACTTCACATCAGGCTATGTCTCTGATACCAATAAAATCTGGGCCCTATTTTCCAATGCCTATTCTGTAACGTTACTACGTGGCACTGAACAAGTTATGCACTTGCAATTAACATATGTCACTGTGCCCACAACTTTCTACATCTCTATCGTCTATGCAAAGTCGACAAGACGGGATCGTTTTGCTTTATGGTCTGAATTAAGTGCTTTTCGAGTTGCTCATGCTAATACACCATGGTTATTGGGGGGCGATTTTAATGTCATCCGCCACATTGACGAATATAATGGTCTTGGCTCTCCTGAACTTGCTTCTATTGATGATTTCAACACATTCATCACTTCTTGCAATCTTTTGGAACTCTCGACGCAAGGCCTTGAATTTACTTGGGTTGGCAACCGATCCAACGGTCGGGTCATGAAAAGGTTGGATAGGACATTAGTATCTTCAGAGTGGTCGGATCTGTTTCCAATCTGTACAATCCAGAACTTAAATCGAATGGGGTCTGACCATAGTCCGATGTTGTGCCAGTTTTCCACGGAGCATGTCTCCCGTCCACGGCTATTCCGTTTCCAGCGGATGTGGCTACGTCGTTCTGATTTCTTCCACACGGTGAAACTTAATTGGGACCAACCATTAGCATGTTATGGTATGTTACGGTTTTCCCTTAAGCTTCGTCGCCTTAAATCCTGCCTGAGATTGTGGAACAAGGAGAAATTTGGGGATGTCTTTCTTAATCTGAAATTGGCAGAGAATGCTATGATGCAGTTGGAATGGGAGTTTGAAGATTCTGGGACACCCGATACTCTGATGCAGCTGAATAAATCCAAAGCAGAACTGTTGCTACGGCTTCACGAACAAGAGGATTTTATGCTACAAAAGATGCGATTGAAATGGCTCCAGGAGGGTGATGCTAACACCGCCTACTTTCACGCTTCTCTGGCAGAGAAACGAACGCGGTTGGGAATTCATAAAATTCGAGATGGTCACGGACAATGGTTGACCGACCCGACACACATTGAACTTGAAGCAGTTCGTTTTTTTCAATCACTCCTGTCTCGGGAGGTAGTTGAAGATGAGGAGGAGGCGACATCTCGGCTATTAAGTTACATACCGAGGCTTGTTGAGGATGTAGATAATGTTATGTTACTACAATCGGTTACAATGGAGGAGGTTCAACAAGCAGTCAGGGGTTTATCACCTACTAGTGCACCCGGAGTTGATGGCTATTGTGGAGCTTTTTATCATAAATGTTGGGACATCATTTGCCATGATCTCTTTGACGCCTGTGCTGAATTTATGTCAGGAGTTTCGGTTCCCCGGGCAGTAAGTAGTACGCTGATTACTCTTTTGCCGAAAACACTACATGTCAATTCCTTCTCTGACTTTCGACCAATCAGTCTTTGTACCTTCCTGCACAAAATATTCACGAAGGTACTCACAGAACAGTTGAAACTTGTATTACCCAAGTTGATATCCCTGAATAATCGGCCTTTTTATCGGGGCGGGACATAGTGGATAACATACTGATGGCTCAGGATTTGTGCCAATTTCTTGACTACAATGCTCGTGGTGGCAACATTCTTATCAAACTGGATATGATGAAAGCTTTTGACCGTGTTTCTTGGTCTTTCCTCTCCCGTATAATGGCGGCCTTTGGTTTTAATGGCGGGATTATTAAGCTGATTATTGGGACCCTTCAATCCAGCTGGTTTTCCATTTTGGTGAATGGCAGTCCGGTGGGCTTCTTCCAATCGTCCCGAGGCATTAAACAAGGAGATCCATTGTCCCCTTACTTGTTTCTTTTAGTCTCAGAGGCTTTGACTCGCTCCATGCATTCCTTTGTGCAACAAGGCCGGATAAAGCCTTATGGTTTTCCTTCTAGCTCGACAGCAACATCTCATCTATGCTTTGCCGACGATTTAATTATCTTTATTCGGAGCGATAAACGCTCACTAACTCAACTAAATCTTTTGCTTGCAGACTATGAAACAGCCACGGGCCAAAAGGTAAACAAAACAAAAGTTGTTTTCTATTATCGACAGTGTGACTCCCAATCACAAACGAGATGTTCTCACTCTCCCGCACATGGCCCATGGCTCTTTCCCTGCCATATTTGGGTTGTCGGTTATTTCAAGCGGAAGACAGAGCGTCTGTTCACTCACCTAGTCGAAGTAATTGAGCACCGTGTTTGTAGCTGGAAGAATAAATGGCTATCCCCTGCAGCTCGGATGATTTTGATCAAACATGTCTTATCTTCCATCCCACAACACGTTTTCACTGCAATTGAACCCCCTAAGTCCATCTTACACAAAATGGAGAAGATCTTCCAGCAGTTTTTATGGGGAAGCTATTTTGATGATTCCAAGCGTCACTGGCGTTCATGGGATCGCCTCTCTTTCTCGGTGGATGAGAATGGGTTGGGATTCCGAAAATTGGAGGATATTGTCGCTGCCTTTTCGATTAAGCTGTGGTGGAAAGTCAAAACCCAAGTGGGTCTATGGGCTAAATTTGTTACCTCTTTATCACCAACAGCTCGACGTAGGACGCATTGGTGGCGAGTTGCTAAAGTTGATCGGATTGCACAGGAACATGAGTATATTTCTATCCACACTGGTTTGGTATCATTCTGGACAGATAACTGGTCAGGACTTGGCGCTTTTCTCCATCGGATCGTGCTCTCGGCTCCTTCCTTTTCCTCACCTCACAGTCCGAGATTTCTATACACAACGCGAGGAGTTGTTGAGCTGTATAGTACCTCTCATGCAACCTGACCATGCCGCATTTATACATTCCCATTTACAGCAGTTTTCTCCTGGTCTAGATCGACGACTTTGGAAGCCGACGGTCAATGGCTCATTTAGCCTATCCTCAGCATATGACTTGGTAAGCTCTCGAAACCCTATCAATGTCTCTCTTCGACAAGCCTGGAATAAGTTTATGCCAAAGCGGATATCCATCTTTGTGTGGCGTCTCTATAACTCCATTCTACCTTTTCCGGAAACATTAAATAAGTTAGGTTTCGTTCTTAATCCTTCAAAATGTAATTTCTGTTCCTTGGCAGCCGACAGTGTGCAACATACATTTTATGAGTGTCCCAAGGTAAAACTGATTTGGAGCCAATTTTCAGCTCTGTTACATATCCACTTATCTTTCCCACCTGATCTTTGGCTATTTATCCGGGAATGGTCCATTCTAGGACGGGGGACCACTGCTCGGAAAGTGATCATTTCGGTCATACCTTACTTCATCCTTTGGGAAATCTGGAAAATGCGCAATCTGTTTATGTATGAGAATAAATCCACCACGGCGTCCTCTTTGTTTCTTTCCATACAACAACATATTTCCTCCATGGTGAGAGTTCACAATTTATTTCCAAAGAATCGACAGGAAATGGTAGACCTATCCCGATCCTTTCACTGCAACTTTCAATTGCCTCGCAAACCGGTGATTGTGACGTTGTGTTGGAGACCCCCGGATGATTGTGACTTTGTTCTTAACACAGATGGCTCCTCGCTCGAATGCCCCGGATCTTCTGGTTTGGGATTTGTGATACGAAATGCCACTGGTGCTTTCTTGTTTGCTGAATGTCGATATTATGCCTTGAATATTAGCTTTGCCATGGAACTAGCAGCCATAGTATGTGGCCTTCGGTATTGTATTGCCAGTGGTTTCCAGAAAATACAGGTTCAAACAGACAATCAAGGCATTGTGCAGCTATTGAATCAAAATTCAGACTCTTGGCCATGGAGATATGAAACAGAACTTGCATATATTCGTCATTTACTTTCTGTATCAATGTCGTCCATTATTCATGTTTATCGGGAGGTTAATAGCTTTGCAGATTATTTAGCAAAGCTAGCATCGGGTGGTACTTCTACACAGTTCGCGACGGACACAACTTTACCTACTCCACTACGAAAAATCTTGCGCATGGAACAACTCTCTGTCCCATACATTCGGTATAAACCATGAGCCTCACATCTTCTCTTTACATGGTTTTTGTATTGCAGTTTACGTACTCTTGTAAGCCATCTTATTAATAAAATTTCCCTTAAATAAAAAAAAGATTTCAATAAATCAATTATTTAATTATATATTGATTATTATGAATTATATTTGAATTAATTTTAATTAAGGAATTAAAATAGATCTTTTATAAATGGGTTGCTAAGTCACGTCTATGACTCCTATAATACTAAAAGTTCATTTAATTTTAACTAAATAACCAATTAATTATTTTATTATTAATCAATTATATACTTAAGTAACGCTTTATGACTCTTATAATAATAAATTTTCATTTTATTTTAAGTAATTAGTCAATTGTTTATTTTGTTATTAATTAATAATATATAATAATTAGTCAATTAATTTTGCATATATTATATTTGATAAAAATGAAAAATAAAGCACTAATTCTATTCATTAAAGAGTAAATTAATTATATTTTAATAATCAATACTTAATTCATTATTTAACAAAAAATGTTACAAAATTATAAAGGAGTTAATTGCTCATAAAAAAATAACATGCACAACATAGCAGTCATGTCTGTGAATTTTAATTCTGTAATACCCAGTATCTGATTTACCGGTACACCGAAAAAAATCAGTATTTGAGACTAATGTCATTAAAACCAGGACAGTGAATTATAATTTTTGGTGATATCAAATTAATGATGTTTGACACTTTTTCGATTGTTACAGGAAATTGTACGAGCAGATTTTGAAAGAACCAGTACAAGAGGGGCATTTTTATAAATAATGAACAAAGTGGCTTATAAAAGAAGCTAACTACAAATAAGACAAAAATAGCTTTCTCTCAAAGTTTTCAAGCTTTGTAACAAGAATGTGAAGGAGAATCAAGTCGATAAGTCAATACAAAACGGTAAGTCTCGATCTTGACACTTGATTCTACCAATTGGAATTTAGTTTCTCACCTTCTTTTGTCATATATATGAAACCCATTTGATGAAATTTATGGATTTGATGATTTTGATGATGGATTCTTATTCTTTGATGTCTAATGACAAATTAACATCAGGAAATTTTCATTTTTATGGTGATTTGGGGCTAAACCAAAACCTAGGGTTTTGGAGTTCAAACCTGACAATGGAGGCAGATTCGTAGGTCCTTAATATACATTTTTTGAGTTGTTTAATATGTAAATTTGGAGAAACTCAAAACTTGGAAGTTGTAGATGCAGGTGTCTATTGTATCCCTGCATTTTTTTTACGAATTTAGGGTGATCCAAACAAATGAGATAAGTCATGAATTGAAACTAGTTTGGAATACCAACAGGATTGAAACACGAAATGAAAGTTAATTGTTTGAGGAATTTAGAGTCATAATTATGAAATGCTAAAAAATGTGTCATTTAAGTGCTGTACAATGGGAATTTTAATTGAATGGGTATCTTGTGAAATATGGCTAAATAAGTGAAGGGTGTTACTGACCTTAGTGACTCAGAAGAGAACAGAAACAGGACAACTTTATAAAAATCACAATAAGTACAAATTACATTATTTTTGAGCCATCTTTGGATATGTGATATTCATATGAGTCTATTGAAAATGGAAATTTGAATCACCTTAATTCGTTATGAAATGAATAAGTTATAATGATTTTTGTTAGGAAGGGTTCAACTTATGATAGAATATTAAGGTTGATTGTAAATGGGATATTTGGAAACCTTAATCACCGAATTAGAAAATGGCCATAAAAAATGTGAATTTATGTGTTAACTAGAGGTATGGAAAGTTTGGAAAACACTAGAACTATGTATAAAAAGTTATGTTTTTGCGAATGAGACCTACGCGGATGAATCAATGAAACCAAATAGGTTCAAGTATGATTAAGCTAATCAAGACATAAAGAATCGGATACTTGAAATTTTGAGCTAAGTTTGGACATAATTTCAAGGGAAAATTTTGCTTGAAACCAATTTGACCATTATAGAAGAAAATATAAATTTATAATGATATATGTTAAGAAATGAGGTTTATGTAAGAATGATTAATGCGAGTATATGTAATTTTTATGCATGTTACCCAATAACTTGTGAAAGCAGAAAAGGAATAGGACTAGAAGTCGTACCTAGTACCTCTCAAGTTCAAGAAAATTAGAAAAGAGATCAAAACCCTAAGACAGTCGAGTTGAGTATAATCATGCTACTATACTTGTGTAGTAATCCTTTTTTTTTAATCTTGTGGCTTGTTGAATTGTTCTCGAACCTGTATGACTTATTTGATATATGACTCTATGTGATTGAGTCTAGCATATTGTATGCCAGATTGACCAGATGATATTCAGATTCTTTGCATCTTCTGGTCACCTTGTTATGTTGAACCTATTAATTGCAATTCTTTGACGAATCATGTTTTTCTTGTTAGCCATGATTGATGAGTTCACAGGATACCCAGCTGATGGAGTATATTATCAGACCATGCACATAGGTAACCCGTCATTTATGGGTTAGATCCGAGTCCCACTAGGAGAGGGCAGGCCTCCAGCGGCAGGGTTAGGCTAACCTTGTCTAGAATAAGAAAAAGGGAGATACGCTGTACTAACATGCCTCTGTCTCTTCCGAAGAAATTCAAAAAATCAGAACTCAGAAATGAGAAATCTTAGAATTAAAATTCCTGTAAAACTCTACGAAAGAAAGAACCCAAAATTAAAAAAGAACCCAAAACTCATAAAAGAATTCAGAAACCAAAATCAATTTTTTAAATAGAACAATTTATAATGAGATTTATTATTGATACTCATTTGATTGCCGCATTTGAAATTACTACCTGTTTATTTATTGATACCTCATGTTGTTGCTTAGAATGCCACTGACCATTCTTGTGAAGCTAGCCTTGTGTTACCTAGCCTCACAAGCATGGTAGCATGTTTATATCTTACTGAATCGTGTTGTAGACTCACCTCTCATTATCATCATTTCAGGGGATTAGCTGATTATACGAGGGAGAAATCTAAGCCTTTTGAGACTCGCTTGGATAAACAGAAAAGTAATTTTTTGCGAATGATATTAATTGCACATGCTTATAGTTGCTCCATGTTTTGTCATAATCATATATACATGATACATGTATGGATATGCTATGTTATTGAGAATGATGTCAGTTGATGATATCAGATGATCCTAGATTGGTAGATTATAAGTAGATAATGTATGTTAGAATTACAATTTGGGATCCTTACTTCTTTCAAAACTGTTAAGTAGGTACAAGGATTAATCAGACAAACGAATGGGTCATGTCAAATTTTCAGTAGAATATAGAAAAGTTAGGCTTACTACGGATTTTGGTGGCATTAAGCTTACCCATTCCCTAGTGTCAACACTGTCTAAAAGGTAGGTCATGTCAAAGTCACAGGCATAACTACTTACCTATATATACACATCAACTACTTAATAATGCAGTAATCATTGTTAACTATAATTGAATAAGATTAACAGCTTAATGATTAATAATTAATTTACAAATAAATTTTAATTTAATAAATCATTGAATTTACTATATTCTAATTACCATTATTAATCAAGTATCACATTTTCATAAATCAATTAATTAATTATATTTTAACTAACTCATAATTACATGAAATTATATTTTGATTTACTAAATATTTATAATTGAATTAATTAAAGATATTTTAAGAATATGTAATTAAAAAGGGTAAAATATTTTAGATGCATTAATAATAACATAAGTAATAATTACATGATAATAATTAATAATTAATAATTAATAAGATTTCAATAAATCAATTATTTAATTATATATTGATTATTATGAATTACATTTAAATTATTTTATATAATTAAGAAATTAACAAAAGATCTTTTCACAGGCATGACATTTAAGTCATGATTTGTGACTCAATAATAGTAAAAGTTTATTTTATTTTAATTATGTAACAAATTAATTATTTTATTAATCAATAATATACTTAAGTCATGCCTGTGACCCCTATAATAATAAATTTTTATTTTATTTTTAGTAATTAGTCAATTAGTTATTTTGTTATTCATTAATAATATATTATAATTAGACACTTAATTTTATATATATTATATTTACTAAAATGAAAATATAAGCTCAAATTTAATTAATTAATTAAGGAATAAATTAATTATATTTTAATAAACCAATACTTAAAAATGTTACAAAATAATATAGGTGTTAATTACCCACAAAAGAAAATAACATGCACAACATGACAAGAACATATGTGAATATTAAGTCACAAAAGTAACTACTTACCTATATATACATCAACTAATTAATAATTCATTAATCATTATAAACTATAACTGAATAAGATTAACAGCTAATAATTAATAATTAATTTATAAATAAAGTATAGTTTAATAAATCATTTAATTTATTATATTCTAATAACCATTATTAATCAAGTATCACATTGTCATAAATATATTAATCAATTATTTATTTTAATAATTAATAATATACTTAAGTCACATTTGTAATAAATCAATACTTAATTAAGTAGTTATTTAATAACAAATGTTATAAAATTATACAAGTGTTATTTGCCCATAAAAGAAAATAACATGCATAGCATGGTGGTCACGTCATGAATATTAAGTCACATGCGTGACTACTTACCTATATATATACATCAACTAATTAATAATGCATTAACCATTATTAATTATAAGTGAATAAGATTAACGATTAATGACTAATAATAAATTTATAAATAAACTATAATTTAAAAATCAAATAATGTATTATATTCTAATTACTATTATTAATCAAGTATCACTTGTCATAAATCAATTAATTAATTATGTTTTAACTAACTAATAATATTTTAATTATATGAAATTATATTTTAATTTACTAAATAGTTATAATTAAATTAATTCAAGATATTTTAAGAATATGTAATTAAAAATGTTGAAAAATAGCTCGACGCATTTACAATAACATAAGTAATAACTACGTGTTAACAATCAATAATTAATTAATTAGTAGGATTCCATAAATCAATTATTTAATTATATATTGATTATTATGATATTAATTAAGTCAATTAATTATTTTTATTAATTAATATCATATTATAATTAGTCAATTAATTATATATATTATATTTAATAAAATGAAAATCAGCACTAATTTTATTTAATTAATTATTTAATAACAAATGTTATAAAATTATATAGGTGTTAATTACTCATAAAAGAAAACAACATGCACAACAAGACAGTCACATCTATAAATATTAAGTCACAAGTGTAGCTATTTACCTATATGTATACATCAACTAATTAATAATGCATTAATCATTATTAATTATAACGAATAAGATTAACAGTTAATGACTAATAATTAATTTATAAAAATGTATAATTAAAAATCTATTAATCTATTTTATTCTAATTATCATTATTAATCAAGTATCACATTGTCATAAACCGATTAATTAATTATAATTTAACTAACGAATAATATTTTAATTATATGAAATTATATTTTAATTTACTAAATAGTTATAATTAAATTAATTTAAGATATTTTAAGAATATGTTATGAAAATGGGAAAAATATTTCAGACTCATTAATAATAACATAAGTAATAGTTAATAATTGATTTATTGAAATATTATTATTTAAATAGTAATAGTGTTAATATTAATAGTAATAGTATTGAAAATGTGTTAATATTAATAGTAATAGTAATTAATTATATATTAATTACTATGAATTATATTTTAATTAATTTTATTTAATTAAGAAATTAAAATAGATCTTTTCATATGCGTGACACTTAAATCACGTCTGTGACTCTTATAATAGTAAAAGTTCATTTTATTTTAATTAAATAATCAATTAATTATTTTGTTATTAATAAATAATATACTTAAGTCACTCATGTGACTCCTATTATAATAAAATTTTATTTTATTTTAAGTAATTAATCAATTAATTTTTGTTATTAATTAGTAATATATTATAATTAGTCAATTAATTATATATATATATTATATTTTAAAAAATGAAAAATAAAGCACTAATTCTGTTTAATTAATTAAAGAATAAATTGATTATATTTTAATAAATCAATACTTAATTAATTAATTATTTACTAACAAATGTTATAAAATTGTATAGGTGTTAATTGCTCATAAAAGAAAATAACATGCACAACATGGTAGTCGGTTTGTGAATATTAAGTCACAAAGTGACTACTTCCCTATATATATATACATCAACTAATTAATAATTCATTAATCATTATTAATTAGAATAATATTAATAGTTAATGATTAATAATTAATTTATAAACAAAACTATAATTTAAAAATCAATTAATATATTGTATTTTAATTACCATTATTAATCAAGTATCCCATTATCATAAATCAATCAATTAATTATATTTTAACTAAATGATAATATTTTAATTATATGAAATTATATTTTAATTTACTAAATAGTTATAATAAAATTGATTGAAGATATTTTAAGAATATGTAATTAAAATAGCGAAAAATAGTTCAAACGCATTAACAATGACATGAGTAATAATTACGTGTTAATAATCAATAATTAATTAATTAATTAATAAGATTTAAATAAATCAATTATTTAATTATCTATTTATTATTATGAATTATATTTTAATTATTTTATTTAATTAAAGAATTAAAATAGATCTTTTCACAAGCGCTGACGCTTAAGTCACATTTGTGACTCTTATAATAGTAAAATTATTTTATATTAATTAATTAATCAATTAATTATTTTGTTATTAATCAATAATATACTTAAGTCACGCCTATGACTCTTATTATAAAAAATTTCATTTTATTTTAAGTAATTAGTCAATTAATTATTTTGTTATTAATTAATAATATATTATATTTAACAAAAATGAAAAAACTCTAATTCCATTTAATTAATTAAAGAATAAATTAATGATATTTTAATACACCAATAATTAATTATTTAATTATTTATTAACAAATATTATAAAATTATATATGTGTTAATTGCCCGTAAAAAGAAAATAATATATACGACATGGTAGTAATGCCCGTGAATATTAAGTTACGAGCATGACTACTTACATACATATATACATCAATTAATTAATAATATATTAATCATAACTAAATAGGATTAACAATTAATTTATAAATAAAGTACAATTTAATAAATTATTTAATTTATTATATTCTAATTACCATTATTAATCAAGTATCACATTTTCATAAATCAATTAATTAATTATATTTTAACTAAATAATTATATTTTAATTTACTAAATAGTTATAATTAAATTAATTAAATATATTTTAAAATATGAAATTAAAATATGCAAAATATTTCAGACGCATTAATCATAACATAAGTAATATTTACATGTTAATAATAAATAAATAAATAGATAAATAAATAAGATTTAAATAAATCAACTATTTAATTATATATTGATTACTATAAATTTTATTTTAATTAATTGTATTTAATAAAAGAATTAAAAATAGATCTTTTCATAGGCGTGACGCTTAAGTCACGGATATGACTCTATAATAGTAAAAGTTCATTTCATTTTAATTGAATAATCAATTAATTATTTTGTTATTAAACAATAATATACTTAAGCCACGCTGTAACTCCTATAATAATAAAATTTTATTTTATTTTAATTCATTAATCAATTAATTATTTTATTATTAATTAATTAATTAATTATTTTATTAATTAATAACATATTATAATTAGTCAATTAATTTTGTATATACTATATTTAATAAAAATGAAAAAGGCGCCAATTCCATTTAATTAATTATTTAATAACAAATGTTATAAAGTTATATAGGTGTTAATTGCCCATAAAAGAAAACATCATGCACGCAGAAGACAAGATGGCGTCTGTGAATATTAAGTCACATGCGTAACTACTTACCTATATATATACATCAACTAATGGATCATTACTAATTATAACTAAATAAGATTAATAATTAATGAGTGATAATTAATTTATAAATAAAGTATAATTTAAAAAATCAATTAATTTATTATATTCCTATTACCATTATTAATCAAGTATCATATTGCCTTTAACGCTTGACTTTCTGAGCTCTTTAGTGATTGTTCTGTATTTGGAAATACTACTATATATTGATATATACATGGTTGTATATGAGTTCAAAGATGAATTTGAATCCTTTTGGTACATATGCCAACGATTTATAATGTTATATGCCCTTACATGAGCTTAGAGTTCATCGGTATGTGAAATTTTAGAGATTTTCGACAAATAAGCTTTTAAGTGTGAAAAACCGAGTCCATTGGATGAATATGACCATGGTGGTTAAATTAAATGTGTTCTAATGCCTTAGACATGATTAGACATAATTTATAGACTTATTGGAAACTTAGAAAGTTTAATTGGAAAAGTTGATGTACATAAGGGCTTATTTGCAAATTGTCAAAAGTTAAAGGACTTAATTGTAATTTTTCAATTCCTAGAGGACCAATATGTAATTTTATAAAGTTAAAGGGCTTAGTTATTATTTCCAAGAGTCCAAGGACCAAAGTAAAAATAAAAGTTTAGGAGATTCCTAAACTTTGGGTTTAATTGCAAATTTAGGAAAGTTCAGAGGGTAAAATGATAATTTCACATAAGCTAAGGGTAAAATGATAATTTCACCCCATTAGGTCAAAGAAGAGTCAATATTCTAGACCCTTCTTTCACTTATGGCCGTTCATCACATTTCTAAGGACTTAAGACATTTTGTTTTAATTAAAAGAAAGGAGAAAAGAGAGGAAGAAGAGGAAGTTTTGGCCATCATCAAAATTCACCCTTCTTTTTAGTTTTTCAAGCTCAACCAAGGTGTTCTAAGCTAAATTGCGTCAAGGAACTCAAATCTATCATTAGATTTGAGAAAATTTCAAACGATTTGAAGATATCATTAAAGAAAGGTTTAGGTAAATTTTGTCTCATCTCCCTCTACATTATGATTTTGAGTTTGGGGTTCAGATGTGTTGTTCTCCATGCTTGAATATGCATGAAACATGGTTTAGACGAATGAAATGTTTCATGGAGAGGGTTCTATAAGTCAAAACTAAAATTGTCCCTTTTAGGTGTAAGTTTGTGAATTTTTGAATATCTTTTGAAATTGATGGTCTAAATGAATCCTATGGTGTTAATTATACATGTATGATGTGAATTAGTGATGAAGAATGAAGAAGATGTGTGTTGGTTAAGGTTAGGTCAAAATGGTGGGAGAAGAAGTGGATTAAGGTAATGAGTTGTGTAATTGATAAATGTAGCTTAAATGGAAGGAGTTGGTTTGACTGGAGTGGTAGAATGTGTCATTGATTAGGAGTGTTTACTATATAACAAGATAGGAGCATGAATTACTAAGATAAAGTCTTAAAAATGTGACTTGAAAGTCATGCACATTAGGTGTTTGATAAAATACCTAAGTGAACTTGGCTTAAGATTTAAGGATTTTGATGATGTGCATTGGAAAGAGGCTTTCATGTTTATTAGAGTAAACTTGAAATGTTGCCTAGATTGATGAATAGTGGCCTAATATGCTTGGATAAATATGTGCTTAATTATGTTATGAAATGAGTAAGTTTGGATTAAAGGCATTAAATGCCTTAAAAAATGCAAAAGAGAAGCTTATGTGATGGTGTATAAGTATGAAATTTATGTTTAAGTAGTAATTTCATGTATGTCTTTTTATGTATAAAGACTCAAGATCCGTGAATTAGGGAACTCGTACAGAGGATTGTTGAAGTTAAGAGAGAGCATATCTTCTTTGAGGTGAGTTTGGGAAACCATATTTCTCAAATAGGATTAGAACATCCTAAGACAAGCATGATGAATTGTAAGTGAATTTTAAACCTAGGCAACGTATGGTAGACTTGAATTTCAATTGGATGTTAATATACTTAGGTATTTAATAAATGACATTGTTTCTAATAACTCTTTACACTTGGAGTGCAACTGATGTTTTTATTATATATTTTAAGAAATGATATTGTTTTCCATGAATCTGAACTTGAAATGTAAAGGACAACGTTTTATTTTCTGAAACTACATTTTTGAATAACTTTGCATTTAGAGTACAAAAAATGGCTTTTACTTCATGAGATAATGTTTTGAAATTTACATTTGCATAATCGAGTCATGTATGATGCGTGTTTTTGTTCTCTTTTGGTTTAGAGCCATAGCACAGTTTCATTTTATCAATTGGACCAATAAATAAAGGCATGATGTCTTACTTGATTTTACACTTAATAATTGGACATGATTTGTTTTATGATTGGTGAGGAAACAATTGGCCAATCATGTGCTGGGTACAACTGATTAAGCGACCTTCACACCCTTGATGCTAGTACATGAAAGTCAAGTCGCCGTATTGACACCTTTCTACGGGACCATGACGTTCTTGTCGACTGTAGTCCAGACTCACCACGGATGAAAGTCGAGCTAACAATGATAATCAGTGGGTGTGCACATTAGTTTGGCCAACTAGTGATGTCACACATGATTGTTTTGGCTTATCTTGATATTGGTTTTCCTATCGATATTTGATTTATACATATGATGTTTTTATGTTTTTGTGTACTAGAACTGGAACCTATGTTCACCGGATGAGTGAGTTAGGCCTATATGGCTCCTAACTAGTACACGTTGAGTCATAGGCTAGGCTTATATGTTTTCTATCTAATATATATTCACTTCATAGGTTATCTACACTGTATTGGTACGAATCAAATTCTATTTGTGATATATGTTTTTCCTACTCACTGAGTACTTAGTGTACTCACCCCCTTCACATTCCAACCATGCAGGTTAATTTAGTGAATTTGAAGCCCTGAGTGGATCGTGTGGTCTTTTGACATTTTCAAGGTATTACCACACTTGGGTAGTTTCTTATTTTGTACTTTTGTTGTCTAGTGGCTTATGAACTGTGTTTATGTAGATACGCTTTATGAATTTGTAAGTTAACTTTTGATTACCTTGTATTTTATAAATGACTTTATGTATGAATCTTTTAATACTGTTGTTGAGATTGCCTTGAGTGGACTTTAAAGTCCTGAAGGTGTGGTTGGGTGTGAATATAGAAGTGTGTTTAAAATTGTTTGCAGCCTTTTGAGATTTTTAAAACACAACCGTTGTGCTGCCCGATTGTTTTTTAAAAAAAAAGAGAGAAAATAATAGATATTGAGTTAGTCTTGCATAGCTGGATTAAGGATACCATGAGTGTCCTTAACTCGATTATGCGGCAGTTGTCATGGGACCGATGTAGTACCGGATCGTGAAATTGCCATAAATCAATCAATTAATTATATTTTAACTAACTAATAATATTTTAATTACGTGAAATTATATTTTAATTTACTAAATAGTTATAATTAAATTAATTAAAGATATTTATAGAATATGTAAATAAAAATGGGGAAAAATATTTCAGACGCATTAATAATAACATAAGTAATATTTATGTGTTAATAATTAATTAATTAAATTTAAATAAATTAATTATTTAATTATATATTGACTATTATAAATTTTATTTTAATTAATTTTATTTAACTCAGAATTAAAATTTATCTTTTCATAAACGTAACACTTAAGTCATGTCTATGACTTTTATAATTGTAAAGTTCATTTCATTTTAATTAAATAATCAATTAATTATTTTATTATTAATCAATAATATACTTAAGTCACACTTGTGACTCCTATTATGATAATGTTTTATTTTATTTTAAGTAATTAATCAATTAATTATTTTGTTATTAATTAATACCATATTATAATTAGTCAATTATAATATGGTATATTATATTTAATAAAATGAAAAATAATCCCTAATTTTATTTAATTAATTATTTAAGAACAAATGTTATAAAATTATATAGGTGTTAATTGCTCATAAAAGAAAATAACATGCATAGCAAGACAGTCATATCTGGAATATTAAGTCACAAGTGTGACTACTTACCTATATATATACATCAACTAATTAACAATGCATTAACCATTATTAATTATAATTGAATAAGATTAACAATTAATGACTAATAATTAATTTATCAATAGAATATAATTTAAAAAATTATTAATTTATTATATTCTAATTACCATTATTAATCAAGTATCACATTGTCATAAATCAATCAATTAATTATAGTTAAAATAACGGATAAAATTTTAATTATATGAAATTATATTTTAATTTAAAAATATTTATAAATAAATTAATTGAAGATATTTTAAGAATATGTTATGAAAAAATGGGAAAAATATTTAGGGCTTTAACAATAACATAAGTAATAATTACGTGCTAATAATTAACAATTAATTAAATAATAAGATTTCAATAAATCAATTATTTAATTATATATTTATTATTAAGAATTATATTTTAATTAATTCTATTTAATTAAGGAATTAAAATAGATCTTTTCACAGTGTGACACTTAAGTCACCTCTGTGACTCTTATAATAGTAAATGTTCATTTTATTTTAATTAAATAATTAATTATTTATTTTTTATTAATTAATAATATACTTAAGTCATGCCTGTGGCTCCTATAATAATAAAATTTCATTTTATTTTAAGTAATTAATTAGAAAATTATTTTGTTAGTAATTAAAATATATTATAATTGGTCAATTAATATTATATATATATTATTTAATAAAATGAAAATAAAGCACTGATTCTATTTAATTATTTAGAGAATAAATTAATTATATTTTAATAAATCAATACTTAATTAATTAATTATTTAATAACAAATATTATAAAATTATATAAGTATTAATTGCCCATAAAAACAAAATAACATGTACAACATGGTAGTCACGCCTATGAATATTAAGACACAAGCGTGATACTTATCTATATATATACATCAACTAATTAATAATGCATTAATCATTATTAATTAAAACTGAATAAGATTAACAGTTAATGACCGAAAATTAATTTATAAATAAATTATAATTTAAAAATCAATTAATTTATTATATTCTAATTACCATTATTAATCAAGTACCACATTGTCATAAATCAATTAATTAATTATATTTTAACTAATTGATAATATTTTAATTACATGAAATTATATTTTAATTTAATAAACAGTTATAATTAAATTAATTTAAGATATTTTAAGAATATATAATTAAAAGGGAAAATTTTCAGAAGCATTAATAATAACATAAGTAATATTTACTTGTTAATAACCAAAATTAATTAATAAGTAAATAAGAATTAAATAAATCAATTATTTAATTATATACTGATTATTATGAAGTTTTTAATTAATTTTGTTTAATTAAGAAATTAAAAATAAAAATTTCAAAGGCGTGACATCTAAGTCACTTCGACTCCTATAATAGTAAAAGTTCATTTAATTATAATTAAATAATCAAGTAATTGTTTTGTTATTAATCAATAATTTACTTAAGTCACTTTGTGACTGCTATAATAATAAAATTTTATTTTATTTTAAGTAATTAATCAATTAATTATTTCGTTATAATTAATAATGTATTATAATGTCAACCAATTATATATATATTGAATAAAATGAAAATATAAGCTCTAATTCTATGTAAGTAATTAAAGAATAAATTAGCTATATTTTAATAAATCAATACTTAATTAATTATTTATTTAATAACAAATGTTATAAAATTATATAGGTGTTAATTGCTTGTAAAAGAAAATAACATATACGACATGGTAGTGACACTGTGAATATTAAGTCACAGCATGACGACTTACATATGTATATACATCAATTAATTAATAATATATTAATCATTATTAATCATAATTGAATAAGATTAACCGTTATGATTAAAAATTAATTTATAAATAAAGCACAATTTAATAAACCATTTAATTTAGTTTATTCTAATTAATATTATTAATCAAGTTTCATATATCAATTAATTAATTATATTTTAACGATAATATTTTAATTACATGAAATTATATTTTAATTTACTAAATAGTTATAATTAAATTAATTAAAGATATTTAAAAATATGTGATTAAAAATGGAGAAAATATTTCAGACATAATAAGTAATATTTACATGTTAATAATAAATAAATAGTTAATCAACTAATAAGATTTAAATAAATCAACTATTTAATTATATATTAAATATTATGAATTTTATTTTGATTAATTTTGTTTAATTAAAGAATTAAAATAGATCTTTTAATAGGCATAACACTTAAGCCATAGACGTGACTCCTATAATAGTAAAAGTTCATTTCATTTTAATTAAATAATCAATTAATTATTTTCTTATTAAACAATAGTATACTTAAGCCATGCGTAACCCCTATAATAATAAAATTTATTTTATTTTAAGTAATTAATTAATTAATTATTCTATTATTAATTAAATCAATTATTTATTTTATTAATTAATTAGATATTATAATTAATCAATTAATTTTATATATTATATTTAATAAAAATGAAAAATAGGCACGAATTCCACTTAACTAATTATTTAATAACAAATGTTATAAAGTTATATGGGTGTTCATTGCCAATAAAAGAAAATAACATGCATAGCAAGACATTCATATGCAGAATATTAAGTCACAGCGTGACTACTTACCTATATATATACATAAACTAATTAATAATGCTTTAATCATTATTAATTATAACTAAATAAGATTAACAATTAATGACTGAAAATTAAATTATAAATAAAGTATAATTTAAAAATCAATTAATTTATTATATTCTAATTACCATTATTAATCAAGTACCACGTTGACATAAATCAATTAATTAATTATATTTTAACTAACTAATAATATTTTAATTACATACCTATATGTACACGTCAACTAATTAATAATGCATTAATCATAATATACTATTAATTAATTATACTATTAATGACTAATAATTAATTTATAAATAAACTATAATTTAAAAATCAATAATATATTGTATTCTAATTACCATTATTAATCAAGTATCACATTATCATAAATCAATTAATTAATTATATTTTAGCTAACTGATAATATTTTAATTATATTTTAATTATATTTTAATTTACTAAATAATTATAATTAAATTAATTGAAGATATTTTAAAAATATGTAAATAAAAAAGCAAAATAGTTTAGACGCATTGACATTGACATAAGTAACAATTACGTGTTAATAATCAATAATTAATTAATTAATTAATAAGATTTAAATAAATCAATTATTTAATTATATATTGATTATGATGAATTTTATTTTAATTAATTTTATTTAATTAAAAAATTAAAATAGATCTTTTCATAGGCGTGACATTTAAAGTCATGTTTATGACTCCTATAATAATAAAAGTTCATTTCACATTAATTAAATAATCAATTAATTGTTTTGTTATTAATTAATAATATACTTAAGTCACGCTTGGACTCTTATAATAATAAATTTTCATTGTATTTTATGTAATTAATCAATTAATTATTTTTATTAATTAATAATATATTATAATTAGTCAACTAATTATATATATATTATTTTATTAAAATGAAAATTATAAGTGCTAATTCTATGTAATTAATTAAAGAATAAATTACCTATTTTTAATAAATCAATGCTTTATTAATTATTTATTTAGTAAAAAATTTAAAATTATATAGGTATTAATTACCCGTAAAAGAAAATAACAAGCAAGACATGGTAGTCGAGCTTGTGAAGATTAAGTCATAGGCATAACTACTTACGTATATATATACATCAACTAATTAATATTGCATTAATCATTATTAATTATAACTGAATAAGATTAATAGTTAATGATGAATAATTAATTTACAGATAAAGTTTAATTTAATAAATCATTTAATTTATTATATTCTAATAGCCATTATTAAATCAAGTATCATATTTTCATAAATCAATTAATTAATTATATTTTAACTAAACGATAATATTTTAATTACTTGAAATTATATTTTAATTTACCAAATAGTTGTAATTAAATTAATTAAAATATTTTAAGAATATGTAATTAAAATGGGTAAAATTATTTCATACATTAATAATAACATAAATAATATTTACGTGTTAATAATAAATAAATAAATATTTATTTAATAACATTAAAATAAATCAATTATTTAATTATATATTGATTATTATGAATTTTATTTTAATTAATTTTATTTAATTAAGGAATTAAAATAGATCTTTTCATAGGCTTAACACTTAAGTCATGTTTATGACTCTATAATAGTAAAAGTTCATTTCATTCTAATTAAATAATAAATTAATGATTTTTATTAATCAACAATATACTTAAGTCACTTTGTAATTGTTATAATAATATATTTTATTTTATTTTAATTAATTAATAAATTAATTAATTATTAAATAATTAATTCAATAAATTATTTTGATATTAATTAATAACATATTATAATTAGTCTTTTAATTTTAAATCTATTATGTTAATAAAATGAAAAATAAGCACTAATTAATTAATTAATTATTCAATAACAAATGTTATAAAATTATAAAGGTGTTAATTGCCCATAAAAAGAAAATAACATGCACAAAGAAGATAATCATGTCTGTGAATATTAAGTCACAAGCACTACTTACCTATATATATACATCAACTAATTAATAATAATAATCATTATTAATTATAATTGAATAAGATTAACAATTAATGACTAATAATTAATTTATAAATAAAGTATGATTTAAAAAATCAATTAATTTATTATATTCTAATTACCATTTTAATCAACTATCACATTGTCATAAATCAATTAATTAGTTATATTTTAACTAACTAATAATATTTTAATTACATGAAACTATATTTTAATTTGCTAAATAGTTATAATTAAATTAATTAAATATATTTTAAGAATATGTAATTAAAATGGGAAAAAATATTTCGAGACGCATTAATAATAGGATAAGTAATATTAACGTGTTAGTAACAAATAATTAATTTATTAATTAATAAGATTTAGATGAATCAATTTTTTAATTATATATTGATTATTATTGTTGAACCCCAAACTTTTCTTGGAAAATTTGAATTATTAAATGAAATTAAATGAGGAATTGGTGGTTTTATTTTCATGTGCAAAGAAAAGGGAAATTTAAGAATTTGAAATGATATTTTGAGGTCAAAGCATGAAATAGGTGTTTTGTGTATGTATGTGTTGTGGGTGCTTTAATGAAATTGATGTGAAAATAATTGATTTTAGTTTTTGATTTGTGTATGTATGTGTTGTGGGTGCTTTAATGAAATTGATGTGAAAATAATTGATTTTAGTTTTTGACGACGCTAAGATTTTTGGGTGAATTTTTATGTGTAAGGTTACTATGAACATGTGTAGTGAATGAGTTGATTTGAATGGAATTAAAAATCAAGAAATAAATAGTAAAAGTGTTAGATTTTGGAGAATCAAAAGCCTGAAATTTTTGGGATGAATAGTAGCAGAAAGTTGCATTATTAATCTGAAACTTTGTGAATTTTTCTGGTTTGATCTAGGTAGATTTTAATAAAATGATCATTTGAAAGCTTTATATCGCTATAAATTATGACATTTTTCGATATCAGGGTTGAAAGTTATGATCATTTGAAGTTTTGGATGTTTTGCTTTGTTTTTGAAAATGTCCATCAGGGTAGGTTTTGTGGATGCTGTGCTTTGAGGAAAATTCTAGACTGATATGGTTTGAATTGGATCAAGTAGCCTTATTGAAAGTTATAGAGAAATTTCATAGCTTTTCAATGATGTAAAATATGCCATTTTTGGATGTGGGAAGTGAAAGATATGAATTGTTGAAGTTTGGATGTTGTTTAGGGTGAATTTATGAGATAGAAACTTTGATTGAAATTTTGATCTATATAGAGGTTGAAATTGCTCTTAAAGTCTTCATAAAAGTTGAAGTTTGTATTTTTATCTTTACATTGATGTAAAGTATGACATTTTTGGATCTTGGAGTTGAAAGATAGAAATTTTAGAAGTTGTGTTACTGTTTAAGATGACATTAATTGGACAGAAACTTTGATTGAAAAATTGACCAAGTTAGAGGTAGAAATTGCTTTTAAGTTCTTCATGAAAGTTGTGAATTGTGTTTTTATCTGAATTGTGTTTTTATCTTTCTATTGATATAAAGAATTTAATTTTTGGACCATGGAATAAGAAGTTATGATTTTTAGAAGTTGTGTTATTGTTTAGGGTGACATTAATTGGACAGTAAATTTGATTGGGATTTTGAATCCTTTAGAGGTCAATTTGGTTTTTGAGTTCTACATGGAAGTTGTAGAGCTTTCTTTTAGCTTTCTATTTATACCAAGTTTGAAAAATTTGGAGCTCTGGATCAAGAGTTATGAATTTTGGAATTTTGGTAGTTAAAAAAAATAGAAGTTTGTTCTAGCGCGCTCGCGAGTGCGAGGGCGACGCGGCGTGCTTGCGCGTGCCTCGCGGTCGCGAGGCATCGTGACCATGAGCAACGCAATTTTGGCACTTCTCGGGATCGCGAGCGCCACGTTGTTTGTTGCATCTCGCGACGGTAACTCGTCGCGAGGGCGATCTCGTCGCCTTGCGGCCAACTCGCGAGGGCAACCTGACCTTTTCCTATTCTTTTCGCCATAACTTTTTCGTCCGACATCTGATTGACCTGATTTTTAAAGCGTTGGATTCCTAAGGTATTCCTCTACCTCTACATGAAAGTTATGGATTTTTGAGATTAATTTGAAAAAGATTGATTGAATCAAAGTGAAGGGGATTGGTTATAAGAGTATGAGTTAGATATTTTTCTAAACATGTTTTTGTATTTTGGTGATATCTCGATCTGTAGAGATCCAATTGAATTTATTCTTGTTGAAAACTAAACTAGAGACATGGATCTACAAGTTATAAGAAGAAGTAGAAGTTCAATTTAGTCTTTAAGACTTTCAATTTCTAGAGTGAAGTTAGCTGTAGTGTGTAGTCTTGTTTTTACAATAGTCTGAAAAGCCTCGGGCTATAATTTCTAGATTATGGAACCAAATTTAATGATTTTGGTGTCATTGGAAAAATTGAGACAATGAGGAATATTTTTCTATAAGGAAGTGTTAGCAAATTCCTTCAATTTGATGATTAGAAAAATGTCTTAAGTTAAGTATGAATTAAATGGATTTTGAGGTTTTGTTATATTATATGATTTTGGGGAATTAATTAGCATGTTAATGTGAGTAATTAGCATGTTAATGTAAGTAAGATCATATGACTTGGATTAAATTGAATTAAAAAGTTAAGAATGCATGGGGGGCGAAATTGGAAGATCACTTAAGCATTAAGGTTTCAAGGCTTTTATGTAAGGGTAAAGTGTTCATTGCTCTTTCATTAATGGCATTTTTGTAATTAAAGGATGGTTTTGCTTCTATAAGGAAGGCAGTGCACGAAATTGAGAGAAAGAAAAGAACAAAAGAACAAGAAAAGAAAGAAGAGTGTGTTTCGGACGGAGAAGAGAAGAAAAAAGAAAGAAAATTAGGGTTTTGATTTTCTAAGTTTTTAAGAGAGATTTCGAAATTGATTCAAGAAGGAAAAAGAAAGAGGAGCATGAGAGCTTCCATTTGAGCCAAGAAATTTCTCATTTGGTGAAGGATTTAAGGTAAGTTGGATTTTAAGATTTTGGAATTTTGAAAGTTTCTTGGTTTAGATAGTTTAAGAAACCTATGGGTTTAAGTTTTCTAAGATTAATTATGGTGTTTATGCCTTATGTGATGTTCAATTTGAATTCCTATTGATTAGGGATTTTTGCAATTTATGAAGGAAATTAGAGAAGTTATGGGAGAAAGAGTAGAGGCTTTGGACAAGTTTCAAGCAAGGAAATAAGGTGGGTTTCATGTTTATAATTTAAGTAATGAGCCATACATGCTTTCTTTTGAATCAAGAAAATGAAATGATTTCAATAGCTTTGAAAATGTTGCTTTGATTGTTTTGTGATTGATTGAGAAATTGCTATGATTGTTGCATTACATTGCTTGAATGATTTGAGAACTTTTGATGTGAATTTTGATTTATAATTTGAAAAAGAATGTGAACATGATTTTTGAAAGAATGCAATGGCTATAAATTGCCTTTCGGAAAAGTGGCCTTTTGGCCAATATGTTTGAACAATGTGAATTGTATGCTCATATAGGTTTGTGGTGGTCCCTTAAGATAGTCAAGTGCACTTGTCTGTATATAGGCTTTTTTCGCCTGCCTGCTAATGGCATTGGAGCTCCTCACGGACTCCCATAAGTTTACGACTACACATGACCGTTATGCAGAAATGTGTAGTACGTTCTGTTCTGGACCCACCCGAACCAATTCTGTTGTGTTATGTGTATTTGATTTGTGATCTTTTTGATGCATCTGTTATGTTTAATGTGATGATGCTTTGAATTATGATTTATGACATTTATAAATCGCTTAATAAGTTTTGAATTTTGGGAAACTTAAGTTGCACGGATTTCAATGTGATTTTTGCAAAGGAAATAAATATTTCAATGTTTTTGCTTATTTTGGGTTATAAGCATGTTATCCATGATCTATAAACTCACCCACCCCCTTCATTCCCATCCACAGGTGATGAGAAGAAGATCGGGTGAAAGAAAGTGAAGATTTTTGTTTGTATGTGTACATATTGTATTGTTTTTAAGTTAGATTATTGTTGAGAATTTTGGGAGTTGTGTATTTTTGTATATTCAGATTTTGATATTGATGTTGTATTATGGCTTAGAATGCCATTAAAGTTTGTAACAATTATTCATGATGGTAACGAGTTATGGAATTGTGTATGGATATGGCATGTAAATTGTATATGGATGAAATGATATGAATGTGATTGATTGTGTTTGGATTCCAGACAGGAGGTCCGATGATTGTGATGATTGATCTGAATTATTGAAGTGCTCTTTGTATATGAATTGATGGTATATAGACATGTGTGTGAGATTTTATGGCAAGAAAGAAAAATAAGATTGTTAAATGATGAGATATGAGTGCATATGAAAAAGAAAATGAATTGAGGTTGAGGGATTGATGAAAATCCCATTTGGAAGTGGTTTTGCTTTAATTGATGATAAAAAAAATTAATACCGATTTGGTTTTGGATAGACCTAATTGTCTAAGCGGATTGAGGTAGATCGGATCGTCTTTGTAGTTTTCCAACGCGTTTGTTTTTTTGTAAAGTATGTGTTTTCGGATGTCGGAGTTAAGAGTTTTGTCCTTAAGCGTTTTTGTTTTTTTTTTGTTTGCGAGCCTTTTGATTTCTTGATTCCTTAAGCTTCCGCTTCCTTTGGTTTCCACTTTTTGCTTTCTTTGGTTTTCGCCCACGCTTTATGATTTCAAGATATATTTTTCAAAAAATTATGTACCCACGCTTTTTGATTCCGAGGTTGGGTTCCAGAAATGGGGTCCAACAATTATGAAATATATTTTTATTTAATTAAGGAATTAAAAAATAGATCTTTTCACAGGCGTGACATTTAAGTCATGTCCGTGACTTCTATAATAGTAAAAGTTCCTTTTATTTTAATTAAATAATAAATTAATTATTTTGTTATTAATTAATAATAAACTTAAGTCACATTGGTGACTCCTATAATATAAATATTTTATTTTATTTTAAGCAATTAGCCAATTAATTATTTTGTTATTAATTAATAATATATTATAATTAGTCAGTTAATTAATTAAAGAATAAATTAATTAGATTTTAACAAATCAATATTAATTATTTATTTATTTAATAACAAATGTTGTAAAGTTATATACGTGTTAATTGCCCGTAAAAGAAAATAACATGCATAGCAAGTCGGTCACAACCGTGAATAATAAGTTACAAGCGTGACTACTTACCTATATATATACTTCAACTAATTAATAATGCATTTATCATTATTAATTGTAACTGAATAAGATTAATCGTTAATGACGTATAATTAATTTATAAATAAAGCATAATTTAAAAAATCATTAATATATTATATTCTAATTACCATTATTAATCAAACATCACATTGTCATAAATCAATTAATTAACTATAATTTAACTAAATGATAATATTTTAATTATATAAAACTATTGTTTAATTTACTAAATAGTTATAATTAAATTAATTGAAGATAGTTTAAGAATATGGTATTAAAAATGGGAAAATGTCGGACTCATTAACAATAACATAAGTAATAATTACATGTTAATAATCAATAATTAATTAAAAATAAGATTTCAATAATTCAATTTTTAATTGTATATTGATTATTATGAAATATATTTTAATTAATTTTATTTAAATTAGAAATTAAAAATAAACCTTTTCATAGATGTGACACTTAAGTCACCTCTGTGACTCTTATAATAGTAAAAGTTCATTTTGTATTAAATAATCAATTAATTATTTTGTTATTAATTAATAATATACTTAAGTCATGCCTATGACTCTATAATAATAATATTTTATTTTATTTTAAGTAATAAATCAATAAATTATTTTTTATTAATTAGTAATATATTATAATTATTCAATTAATTATATATATTATATTTAATGAAAAATAACATAAAGCACTAATTCTATTTAATTATTTAGGAATAAATAAATTATACTTTAATAAATCAATACTCAATTAATTAATTATTTAATAACAAATGTTATAAAATATATAGGTGTTAATTGCCCATTAAAACAAAATAACAAGAACATCATGGTAGTCACTTACGTGAATATTAAGTCACACGCATGACTACTTACTTATATATATACATCAACTAATTAATAATGCATTATTCATTATTAATTATAACTGAATAAGATTAACAGTTAATGGCTAATAATTAATTTATAAAAGGTATAATTCCAAAATAATTAATTTATTATATTCCAATTATCATTATTAATCAAGTATCACATTGTCATAAATCAATTAATTAATTATATTTTAACTAATTGATAATATTTTAATTACATGAAATTATATTTTAATTTAATAAATAGTTACAATTAAATTAACTCAAGATATTTTAATAATATGTAATTAAAATGGGAAAATATTTCAGACACATTAATAATAACAAAAGTGATATTTACTTGTTACTAGTCAATAATTAATAAATAAATAAATAATATTTCAATAAATAAATTATTTAATTATGTATTAATTATTATGAATTTTATTTTAATTAATTTTATTTAATTAAGGAATTAAAATAATTATATGTATTATATTTAATAAAAAAGAAAAATAAGCACTAATTCTATTTAGTTAATTGAAGAATAAATTAATTATATTTTAAGAAATCAATAATTAATTATTTATTTATTTATTAAAATTTTATAAAAGTATATAGGGTTAATTGCCCGTAAAAGAAAATAACATGCACGACATGGTAGTCACGCCGGTGATTTATACATCCATTAATTAATAATATATTAATCATTATTAATTATAACTGAATAAGATTAACAGTTAATGATTAATATTAAATTTATAAATAAAGTATAATTTAATAAATTATTTAATTTATTATATTCTAATAACCGTTGTTAATCAAGTATCACATTTTCATAAATCAATTAATTAATTATATTTTAACTAACGATAATATTTAAATTACATGAAATTATATTTCAATTTACTAAGTAGTTATAATAGTAAAAGTTCATTTTATTTTAATTAAATAATCAATTAATTATTTTTTTATTAATTAATAATATACTTAAATGTTATATCAGGGTGATCGAATTGGGTTTCCTGTTAACAGAATATCAGCTATGCATGCCTAAAGGCTTCTAAGAAAAGGATGTTAGGGGTATATAGCTCATGTTAGGGATACCAGAAGTGAGATCAGTGAGCTACAGCAGATCCTTATCGTAAGGGATTTTTCAGATGTATTTTTAGAAGATTTACCTGGATTACCACCAGAAAGAAAAATAGAGTTTAATATAGAACTCCTTCCTGGTATAAACCTCATCTCAATTACTTCATACAGAATGGCACCTACGTTGCATATGGTTGATGTCTCCCGTATGCAGAAATGGAACGGAATAAAAATTTAGAGATGGAACAGATTAAAAATTGGAGACAGTGAGGTGTTTGGTTGTGATAGACAAAACAGATAAAACTGTCTCTGTCTTGAGGACAGAAATGAGTTTGGTTGCAGTTAACAGAACATCAAAATAGTGTCAATGACTAAATTACTCCTGTAGTATAATATGATTAGAAATATGTAATTTATTGATTATTTTAAAATGAAAGATTTGTATTAGTAAAAGTTAACAAATAATAATAATAATAACAATAAAAATTAATATCAAATAATAATAATAATAAATTAATGATGATGATAATAATATGATAATTATTTTCAGATAACAAAATATAAAAATAAAATATAATAATAAGTACAAAATTTATAATAATAGTAGATAATAATAAAACAAAATTTATAATAATAATAATAATATAATTAATTTTGTATAATAATAATAATAATAAATGATAATAATAAGTACAAAATTTATAATAAAATTAATAATAACAATAATAAATACAAAATTAATAATAATAATAATATTATTATTATAAATAAATACAAAATTTATAATAATAATAATAAGTACAAAATTTATAACAATAATTAATAAGAATAATGATGATGATAATGATGATGACGATGACGATGACGACAAGATAATTAATTTTGTATAATAATAATAATAATAATAATAATAATAATAATAATAATAATAATAATAATGAGTTTAATAATATAATTAAGAATAAAAAATTTGCTTATATGTGAGGAGGGGTATTTCTGGAAGTTGCTTATTTGTTTTATCGCGGAGACGGAGACAAGAAATTTTGTTCTTCAATTTTAAAAGGAATAAAAATTTTTGTTTCTGTCATCCAGGAACAAAACAAAAATTACTTAGGACAGCAACCAAATGCGCAGAGGGACAGGATTTTTTTGTTTTGTCATTTGTCCCCACTAAAGGGACGGCAACCATACACTACACTATATAATTGAGAGAGCTAAAGGTGCAGTTGCAGGATTTGCTTGATAAGGGGTTTATTGAACCCAGTAGTTCACCGTGGGGTGTAGTAGTGTTATTTGTTAAGAAGAAAGATAGATCTCTACGATTATGCATAGATTATAGGCAGTTGAATAAAGTAACTGTTAAGAATAAATACCCTCTTCCTCAGATTGATGATCTATTTGATCAATTACAGCGAGTAAGCCATTTCTCTAAGATTGATCTCAAATTCGGGTATCATCAGTTGAGGATCTGAAAAGAGGATGTGCCGAAAACTACCTTTAGAACCAGATATGGACACTATGAGTTCCTGGTCCTTCCTTTTGATTTAACGAATGCACCAGCGGCCTTTATGGATTTGATGAATAGAATTTTTAGGTCGTATTTGGATAATTCATTGTGGTTTTTATTGATGACATATTGGTATATTCCAGGAGCCAAGAAGAACATGAAAAACTCTTGGCAATGGCGTTAAAAATCCTTAGAGATAATCAGTTATATGCCAAGTTGGCAAAGTGTGAGTTCTGGCTTGGGTCATATAGTTAGTGAAGAAGGGATTCAAGTAGATCCTCAAAAGGTGGAAGTTGTATCCAATTGGCCTAGACCTACGAATGTTACCGAAGTATGAAGTTTCTTAGGTATGGCTGGTTATTACAAATGATTTGTAAAAGTTTTTTCCAAGATAGCTACTTCATTGACAAGGTTAACACGAAAACAAGTGAGATTTGAGTGGGATGATTCCTGTGAGCAAAGTTTCCAAAAGCTTAAGGAATGTCTCACATCAGCTCCAGTGTTAACATTGCCTTAGGGCAAGGTGATTATGTGATAAATTGTGATGCCTCCAAAGTTGGTTTAGGCTATGTATTGATGCATAATAAGAGAGTAATTGCTTATGCTTCCAGACAATTAAAAAAAACATGAAGTAAACTATCCTATCCATGATCTAGAAATGGCAGCTGTGATATTTGCATTAAAAATTTGGAGACACTATTTACATGGTGAAAAGAGTGAAATATATACAGATCATAAGAGTCTTCAGTACATTCAACAACAGAAAGAGTTGAATATGAGACAGAGATGGTGAATTGAGTTACTGAAGGATTATGACTGTCAGATCTTGTATCACCCAGGTAAAGCCAATGTAGTGGCTGATGCTCAGAGTAGAAAATCGATTGGGAGTTTGTATCATATCCCCATTCAAAAGAAAGAGCTTGTTAAAGATTTAAATGAGTTATTTAATATGGGATTGCACTTGGAAGTATCTGATTCTTAAGTATTACTTGCTCAATTCCAGGTGAAACCCAATTTAATTGGTGAGATTAAAACTGTCCAAGACAGTGATCCTGAGCTAACCAAATTGAGAATAGTTTTCCAGGATGGTAAGGCGACAGAGTTCAGTATAGTGGATAGAGTATTGAAATGTGGTAATAGGTTATGTGTACCTGACATAAATGTGCTAAGACAAAGAATTATGCATGAGGCATATTATACACCTTATAGTGCCCACCCTGGAACCTCCAAGATGTACCATGATGTTAAAGGTATGTATTGGTGGCTGGGTATGAAGAAAGATGTAGCCTAGTTATCTATTTAACTTGTCAACAAGTCAAATTTGAACATCAAAAGCCCACTGGATTACTACAGGAGCTACCGCTACTCGAATGAAAATGGGAGTGGATTGCTATGGATTTTGTGATTGGATTGCCAAGAACGCCTAAGGGGCATGATTCTATTTGGGCTATAGTCGACAAACTCACCAAGTTAGCCCACTTTATAGCAGTTAAAACCACTTATAGTGCAGCTCAGTTAGCCCAGTTATATGTTGACATAATTGTGAAGTATTATGGAGTGCTAGTGTCTATTATTTCTAATAGAGGAACACAGTTCACTTCTAGATTCTGGTAGAAACTACAAGAAACCATAGGTACACAGTTGAGTTTTAGTACAACATTCCACACACAAATTGAAGGGCAATCAGAGAGAACCATCCAGAAACTTGAAGATATGTTAAGAATGTGTGTCTTGTACTTTTGGCGGAGATTGGGAACGTCATTTGTGTTTAATATAATTTGCTTACAACAACAACTACCATTCCACTATTGGGATGGCACCTTACAAGGCCATGTATGACAGAAAGTGCATATCTCCATTATGTTGGACAGAAATAGGAGAAAAATAGTTAAAGGGACCAGACCTAATGCAAGAAACATCTGCAAAAGTTCCTCTAAAATAGGAAAGATTAAGAATGGCCTTCAGTAGGAAAAAGAGTTATACAGATTCTAAGAGAAGGGATGCACAGTATGAACCAGGTGATCAAGTTTTCTTAAAAGTCTCCCCTATAAAAGGTGTAGTCAGATTTGGAAAGAGAGGGAAGCTGAATCTTAGATATATTGGACCATTTGAGATCCTTAAAAGGGTCAGAAATGTATCATATCAGCTGGCTTAGCCTCCTCATCTTAGCTACATGCATCCAGTTTTCCATATATCAATGTTAAGAAAGTACATTTTAGATCCTTCTCACGTATTACAAAGTCCAGAAGTGGAAATAGCATAGAATCTTTCTTAGGAAGAAACTCTAGTTGCCATCATGGACGGACAGATTAGAAAATTGCGGAATAAAGAGATTCCAATGATTAAAGTCCAATTGCAGAATCAAAGAATTGAGGAATGTACATGGGAAATAGAAGAATCAATGAGAACTAGATATCCACAGTTGTTTCCCCAATACGGTAAATTTTTAAACTTCGTGGGCGAGTTTTAATAACGGGAGAATGTAACACCCAGTATTTGATTTACTTGGTACATTGGAAAAAATAGTATTTGAGACTAATGTCATTAAAACCAGGACAGTGAATTATAATTTTTGGTAACATGAAATTAATAATGTTTGACACTTTTTTGGTGGTCACAGGAAATTGTACGAGTGGATTTTAAGGAACCAGTACAAGAGGGCCATTTTTGTAATTAATTAACAAAGTGGCTTATAAAAGAAGCTAAGTACAAATAAGACAAAACTCTTATCTTCTTCCTCCTCCCTCATGTGGCTAAACCATGGAAGCTCCTTTCTAAAAAAATTCAAGCTTTGCAACAAGAATGTGAAGGAGAATTAAGCCGATCAGTCAATACAAAATGGTAAGCCTCGATCCCGATACTTGATTATACTGACGGGAATTTAGTTTCTCACCTTCTTTTTCCATAGCTATGAAACCCATTTGATGAAATTTATGGTTTTGATGATTTTGATGATGGATTCTTATTCTTTGATGTCTAATGACAAATTAACATCAGGAAATTTTCATTTTTATGGTGATTTGGGGCTAAACCAAAACCTAGGGTTTTGGAGTTCAAAGCTGCCAATGGAGGAAGATTCGTAAGTCCTTATTATACATTTTTTGAGCTGTTTAATGTGTGAATTTGGAGAAACTCAAAACATGGAAGTTGTAGATACTGTGTAAACAAATGAGATATAAGTCCCGAATTGAAACTGGTTCAGAATACTAGCGGGATTGAAACACGAAACGAAAGTTAATTGTTTGCGGACTTTAGAGTCAGAATTGGATGATGAGTTCTCATTATTAAATGCTTGAAAATGTGTCATCTAAGTTCCGTATAAAGGGAATTTTAATTGGATGAGTATCCTGTGAGATATGGCTAAATAAATGAAGGGTGTTACTGACCTTAGTGACACAGAAGAGAACAAAAATAGGTCAGCTTTAGAAAAATCACAATAAATACAAATTACATCATTTTCGAGACGTCTTTGTATATGTGATAGCCATATGAGTCTATTGAAAATAGAGATTTGAACCACCTTAATTGGATAAAAAATGAATAAGTTATAATGATTTGAGATAGGAGGGGTCCAACTCATGACATAATATTAAGGCTGACTATAATGGGATATTTGGAATCCTTAATGACCGAATTAGAAAATGGTCATAAAAGAAAAAAATGTGAATTTATGTGTTAACTAGAGGTATGACAGTTTGAAAAACATTGGAACTATGTATAAAAAATTATGCCTTTGCGAATTAGACCTAAACAGATGAATCAGTGAAACCGAATAGGTTCAAGTATGATTAAGCTAATCAAGATATAAAGAATCGGATACTCAAAATTGTGAGCTAAGTTGGACATAATGAAGTCCAAGACTCCTAATTTCAAGGGAAAATTTGTCTTGAAACCAATTTGACCATTATAGAAGAAAATATAAATTTTGTAATGATATATGTTAAGAAATGAGATTTATATAAGAATGACTAATGCGAGTATGTGTAATTTTTATGCATGTTACCTAATAGCTTGTGAAAGTAGAAAAGGAATAGAACTAGAAGTTGTACCTATTACCTATCAAGTTTAAGAAAATTAGAAAAGAGATCAAAACCCCTGAGACAGTTGAGGTCAGTATAATCATGCTACTATACTTGTGTAGAAATCATTTTTTATCTTGTGACTTGTTGAATTGTTCTCAAATCTGTATAACTTATTTGATATATGACTCCATGTGATTGAGTCTAGCATATTGTATGTTAGATTGACTAGATGATATTAAGATTCTTTGCATCTTCTAGTCCCCTTGTTATGTTGAACCTATTAATTGCAATTCTTTGATGAATCATGTTTTTCTTATTAGCTATGATTGATTAGTTCATAAGATACCTAGTTGATGGAGTATATTATCAGACTATGTGCACATAGGTAACCTGCCAATAATGGATTATATCTCGGTCCTACCTGGAGAGGGTAGACCTCCAAGAGCAGGGTTAGGCCAACCTTGTCTAGAATCAGTAAAAGGAAGATAAGCCGTACTAACATGTCTCTATCTCGTCCTAAGAAATTTAGAAAATTAGAACTCAAAAATGAGAAAGCTTAGAATTAAAAATCCTGTAGAACTCTACCAAAGAAAGAACCTAGAGTCAGAAAGAACCCAAAACTCAGAAAAAATTCAGAAACCAGATTCATTTTTAAAATAGAACAATTCATAATGAGATTTATTATTGATACTCATGTAATTGCCGCATTTGAAATTACTACCTATTTATTCATTGATACCATGTATTGTTGCTTAGAATGTCGTAGACCATTCTTGTGAAGCTAGCCTAGTGTTACTTACCCTCACAAGCATGGTAGCATGTTTATATCTCACTGAGTCATGTTGTAAACTCACCTTTCACTATCATCATTTCAGGAGATTAGTAGATCGTACGAGAGAGAAATCCAAGCCTTTTGAGACTCGCTTGGATAAACAGACAAGTAATTTTTTTGGCATGATGTTAATTACAGATACTTATAGATGCTCCATGGTTTGTCATAATCATATGTACATGATACATGTATGGATATGCTATGTTATTGAGAATGATGTCAGTTGATGATATGAGATGATCATAGATTGGCAGATTGTAAGTAGATAATGTATGTTAGAATTACAGATTGAGATCCTTACTTATTTCAAAACTGTTAAGCAGGTATAAGAATTAATCAAACAAACGAATAGGTCATGCTGAATTTTCAGTAGAATATAGAAAAGTTAGGCTTATTACGGGTTTGGTGGCATTAAGCCTACCCATTCCCTAGTGCCAACATGGTCCAATAACAAGCACGACATGGCAATCACGCCTGTGAATGGTGTGACTACTTACCTACATATATCCATCAATTAATTAAGACTATATTAATCATTATTAATGATTAATAATTACACAACTCGCCTTTTGGACCGTGTTGGCACTAAGGAATGGGTAGGTTTAAAGCTACCAAAACCCGTAGTAAGCCTAATTCTTTCTATATTCTACTGAAAATCTGGCATGACCTATTTGTTTGTCTTATTAATCCTTATACCTGCTTAACAATTTTGAACGAAGTATGGATCTCAATCTGTAATTCTAACATGCATTATCTACTTATAATCTGTCAATCTATGATTATCTCATATCATCAACTGACATCATTCTCAATAACATAGCAAATTCATACATGTTAGAAAAACCATGGAGCAGCTACAAGCATCTGCAATTAACATCATGCCCAAAAAATTACTTGTCTATTTATCCAAACGAGTCTTAAAAGGCTTAAATTTCTCTCTCGTATGATTTGTTAATCTCCTAAAATGATGATAGTGAGAGGTGAGTCTACAACACGACTCAGTGAGATATAAACATGGTACCATGCTTGTGAGGCTAGGTAACACAAGGCTAGCTTCACAAGAATGGTCTGTGACATTCTAAGCAACAATACATGGTATCAATGAATAAACAGGTAGTAATTTCAAATGCGATAATCACATGAGTATCAATAATAAATCTCATTATGAATTATTCTATTTAAAAAAAATGAATCTGGTTTCTGAATTCTTTTCTGAGTTTTGGGTTATTTCTGAATTTTGGGTTCTTTCTTTGGTAGAATTCTACAAGATTTCTAATTCTAAGCTTTCTCATTTCTGAGTGCTAATTTTATGAATTTCTTAGGAAGAGACAGAGGCATGTTAATACGGCTTATCTCTCCTTTTCTTATTCTAGACACGGTTGTCCTAACCCTGCCCCGAAGGCCTGCCCTCTCCAGGTAGGACCCGGATCTAACCTATCACCGGCGGGTTACCTATGTACACTTGCTCTGATAATATACTCCATCAGCTGGGTATCTTGTGAACTCACCAATCATGGCTAACAAGAAAAACATAATTCATCAAAGAATTACAATTAATAGGTTCAACATAACAAGAGGACCAGAAGATGTAAAGAATATGAATATCATCTGGTCAATCTTGCATACAACATGCTAGACTCAATCACTTGGAGTCATATATCAAATAAGTCATACAGGTTCAAGAACAATTCAACAGGCCGTAAGATTAAAAGAAAAGATTACTACACAAGTATAGTAGCATGATTATACTCACCTCGACTGTCTCAGGGTTTTTATCTCTTTTCTAATTTTCTTGAACTTAAGAGGTACTAGGTACGATTTCTAGTTCTATTCCTTGTATGCTTTCACAAGCTATTGGGTAACATGCATAAAAATTTCATATACCTGCATTAGTCATTCTTACGTAAATCTCATTTCTTAACATCTATCATTATAAATTTATATTTTCTTCTATAATGGTCAAATTGGTTTGAAGCCAAAATTTTCCTTGAAATTAGGAGTCTTGGACTTCATTATGTCCAAACTTAGCTCAAAATTTTGGATATTCGATTCTTTATGTCTTGATTAGCTTAATCATACTTGAACCTATTTGGTATCACTGATTTATCCGTGTAGGTCTCATTCGCGAAAACATAACTTTTTATACATAGATCCAATGTTTTTCAAACTTTCTATATCTCTAGTTAACACATAAATGCACTTTTTTTATTTTATTACCATTTTCTAATTCGGTCATTAAGGCTTCCAAATATCCCATTTACAGTCAACTTTAATATTCTATCATGAGTTGGACCCTTCCTGAATAAAATCATTATAAATTATTCATTTCTTAACCAATTGAGGTGATTCAAATTGCAATTTTCAATAGACTCATATGGCTATCACATATCCAAAGATGGCTCAAAATGTATGCAATTTGTGTTTATTGTGATTTTTATAATGCTGTCCTATTTATGTTCTCTTTTGAGCCACTAAGGTCAGTAACACCCTTCACTTATTTAGCCATATCTCACAGGATACTCATCCAATTAAAATTCCCTTTATACAGCACTTAGATGACACATTTTCGAGCATTTCATAATAGGAACTCATCATCCAATTCTGACTCTAAAGTCCTCAAACAATTAACTTTCATTTCATGTTTCAATCCCGCTGGTATTCTGAACCAATTTCAATTATGGATTTATCACATTTGTTTGGATCACCCTAAATTCGTAAAAAAAAAATTCAGGGATATAGTAGACACCTGTATCTACAACTTCCAAGTTTTGAGTTTCTCCAAATTCACACTTTAAACAGCTCAAAAAATGTATATTAAGGGCTTACGAATCTGCCTCCATTGGCAGCTTTGAACTCCAAAATCCTAGGTTTTGATTTAGCCCCAAATCACCATAAAAATGAAAAATTCCTCATGTTAATTTGTCATTAGACATCAAAGAATAAGAATGCATCATCAAAATCATCAAACTCATAGATTTCATCAAATGGGTTTCATAGCTATGGAAAAAGAAGGTGAGAAACTAAATTCCAATCGGTAGAATCAAGTGTCGGGATCGAGGCTTACCGTTTTGTATTGACTGATCGGCTTAATTCTCCTTCACATTCTTGTTACAAAGCTTGAAAACTTTGAGAGAAAGCTTCCATGGTGAATTCTCGTAAGTGAGGGAGGAGGAGGAAGACAAGTTTTTGTCTTATTTGTAGTTAGCTTCTTTTATAAGTCACTTTGTTCATTATTTACAAAAATGCCCCTCTTATACTGGTTCTTTCAAAATCTGTTCGTACAATTTCCTGTGACAACCAAAAAGTGTCAAACATCATTAATTTGATGTCGCCAAAAATTATAATTCACTATCCTAGTTTTAATGACATTAGTCTCTAATCTGATTTTTTTGTATCGTAAATCGGATCTAAGTGTTACAAATAATTAATTTATTAAAAAGTTTAATTTAATAAATCATTTAATTTATTATATTTTAATTACCATTATTAATCAAGTATCACATTTTCAAAAATTAATTAATTAATTATATTTTAACTAACTCACAATATTTTAATTACATGAAATTATATTTTGATTTACTAAATTGTTATAATTAAATTAATTAAAGATATTTTAAGAATATGTAATTAAAAAGGGCAAAATACTTCTAATGCATTACTAGTAACATAAGTAATCATTACGTGTTAATAATCATTAATTAATTAATTAATTAGATTTCAATAAATCAATTATTTAATTATATATTGATTATTATGAATTACATTTAATTAAGGAAATTAAAATAGATCTTCATAGGCGTGACATTTAAGTCACGATTGTGACTCAATAACAATAAAATTTTATTTTATTTTAAGTAATTAATTATTTTGTTATTAATTAATAATATATTATAATTAGTCAATTAATTTTATATTTTGTATTTAATAAAATGAGAAATATAAACACTAATTCTATTTAATTAATTAAAGAATAAATTAATTATAGTTTAATAAATCAATACTTAATTATTTAATTATTTAATAAAATGTTAATATATTAATTATTATTAATTATAGCTGAACAAGACAAACAGTTAATGATTGATAACTAATTTATAAATAAAGTATAATTTAATAAATCATTTAATTTATTATATTTTGATTACCATGATTAATCAAGTATCACATTTCATAAATCAATTAATTAATTTTATTTTAACTAACTCATAATTTTTAATTACATGAAATTGTATTTTGATTTACTAAACAGCTATAATTAAATTAATTATAGATATTTTTAGAATATGTAATTAAAAAGAAAAAAATTTAGACACATTAATAATAACATAAGTAGTAATTACTTGTTAATAATCAATAATTAATTACTTCATTGATTTTAATAATCAATTATTTAATTATATATTGATTATTATGAATTATATTTTAATTAATTTTATTTAATTAAGGAATTAAAAATAAATCTATTCACAAGTGTGACATTTAAGTCACGTATGTGACTTCTACAATAGTAAAATTTTATTTTATTTTAATTAAATAATCAATTAATTTTTAGTTATTAATCAATAATATACTTAAGTCACATTTGTGACTCCTATAATAATAAAACTCTATTTTATTTTAAGTACTTAATCAACTAATTATTTGGTTATTAATTAATAATATATTATAACTAGTTAATTATTTATATAGATATATATTATATTTAATAAAAATGAAAAAGCTCTAACTCTATTTAATTAATTGAAGAAAAATTAATTATATTTTAGAAGGTCAAAATTTATTTAATTAATTATTTCATAATGTTTAAAATTATATAGGAGTTAATAGCCTGTAAAAAGAAAATAACATGCATGACATAGTATTCACGCTTTGGAATATTAAGTCACAAAAGTGACTACTTACCTACATATAAACTTCAATTAACTAATAATATATTAATCATTATTAATTATAACTGAATAAGATTAATAGTTAATGATTAATAATTAATTTATAAATAAAGTAAAATTTAATAAATCATTTAATTTATTATATTCTAATTGCCATTATTAATCAAGTATCACATTTTCATGAATCATGTAATTAGTTATATTTTAACTAACTCATAATATTTTAATCATATGAAATTATATTTTGATTTACTAAATAGTTATAATTAAATTAATTAAAAATATTTTGAGAATAGGTAATTAAAAAGGGCAAAATATTTTAGGCGCATTAATAATAACATAAGTAATAATTACGTGTTAATAATCAATAATTAATTAATTCATTGATTTCAATAAATCAATTATTTAATTATATATTGATTATTATGAATTGCATTTTAATTTATTTTATTTAATTAAGGGATTAAAAATATATTTTCACAGGAGTGACAATTAAGTCACAGTTGTGACTCAATAATGATAATATTTTATTTTATTTTAAGTAATTAATTAACTTACTATTAATTAATAATATATTATAATTATTCAATTAATTTTATATATTTTATATTTAACAAAAATAAAAATAAGCACTAATTCTATTTAGTTAATTAAAGAATAAATTAATTATATTTTAATAAATCAATACTTAATTAGTTAATTATTTAACAAAAATTTTAAAAATTATATAGGTGTTAATTGCCTGTAAAAGAAAATAACTTGCACGACATGGTAGTCACACTGTGAATATTGAGTCATAAACGACATTACTTACTTATATATATATATATATATATATATATATATATATATATATATATATATATATATATATATATATATATATATATATATATATATATATATATATATCATTATTAATTATTACTGAATATGATCAACAGTTAATGATTAATAATTAATTTACAAATAGAGTATAATTTAATAAATCATTTAATTTATTATATTCTAATTACCATTATTAATCAAGTATCACATTTTCATAAATCAATTAATTAATTATATTTTAACTAACTCATAATATTTTAATTACATGAAATTATATTTTGATTTACTAAATAGTTGAATTGAATTAATTAAAGATATTTTAAAATATGTAATTAAAAGGAAAATTGTTTTAGATGCTTTAATAATATCATAAGAAATAATTACGTTTTAATAATAATTAATTAATTAATTTATTTATTTATTAATTAATTAATAAGATTTGAATAAATCAATTATTTAATTATATATTGATTATTATGAATTATATTTTAATTAATTTTATTTAATTAAGGAATTAAAATAGTTCTTTTAACAAAAGTGTGACGCTTAAGTTACCTCTGTGATACCTATAATAGTAAAAGTTTATTTTATTTTAATTAAATAATCAATTAATTACTTAGTTACAAGTCAATAATATACTTAAGTTACCCCTGACTCCTATGATAATAAATTTTATTTTATTTTAAGTAATTAAAAATTAATAATATATTATAATTATCCATTTAATTTTATATATGTTATATTTAATAAAATGAAAAATATACGCACAAGTTATATTTAATTAGTTAAAGAAAAATTAATTATATTTTAAAAATCAATACTTAATTAATGAATTATTTAATAACAAATGTTATTAAATTATATTAGTGATAATTGCTTGCAAAAGAAAATAACTTCCCTACATGGTAGTCAAGCTGTGAATATTAAGTCACATGCGATGCTACTTACCTATATATATATATATATATATATAAAGTATTAATCATTATTAATTGAATAAGATTAACAGTTAATGATTAATGATTAAGTAATTAATAAAGTATAATTTAATAAATCATTTAATTTATTATATTCTAATTACCATTATTAATCAAGTATCACATTTTCATAAATCAATTAGTTAGTTATATTTAAACTAATTCATAATATTTTAATTACATGAATTTATATTTTAATTTACTAAACAGTTGTAATTAAATTCATTAAAAAGCGAAAAATATTTTAGATGCATTAATAATAACATAAGTAATAATTACGTGTTAACAACCAATAATTAATTAATTAATAAGATTTCAATAAATCAATTATTTAATGGTATATTTATTATTATAAATTATATTTTAATTAATTTCATTTAATTAAGGAATTAAAATAGATCTTTTCACAGAGCGTCACACCTAAGTCACGTTTGTGACGCTATAAAAGTAAAAGTTTATTTTATTTTAATTAAATAATCATTTAATTACTTTGTTATTAGTCAATAATATACTTAAGTCATGCCTGTAACTCTTATAATAATAATTTTATTTTATTTTAAGTAATTAGTCAATTAATTTTTATTAATTAATAATATATTGTAATTAGCTATATATATATATTATATTTAATAAAATGAAAATATAAGCACTAATTCTATTTATATAATTATATTTTAATAAATCAATACTTAATTAATGAATTATTTAATAACAAATGTTATAAAATTATATAGGTGTTAATTGTCTATAAAAATAACAAGCATGACATGGAAGTCACGCTGTGAATGGCGTGACTACTTGCCTATATATATACATCAATTAATTAATAATATATTAATAATTATTAATGATTAATAATTAATTTATTAATAAAGTATAATTTAATAAATCATTTAATTTATTATATTCTAATTACCATTATTAATCAAGTATCACATTTTCATAAATCAATTAATTAATTATATTTTAACTAACTCATAATATTTTAATCACATGAAATTATATTTTGATTTACTAAATAGTTATAATTAAATTAATTAAATATATTTTAAGAATATGTAATTAAAAGGGAAAATATTTGGACGCATTAATAGTAACATAAGTAATAATTACGTGTTAATAATCAATAATTAATTAATTAATAAGATTTCAAAAATCAACTATTTAATTATATATTGATTATTATGAACTACATTTTAATTGATTTTATTTAATTAAGGAATTAAAAATAGATCTTTTCACGGGCATGACATTTAAGTCACGATTGTGACTCCAATAATAATTTTATTTTATTTTAAGTTATTAATTATTTTCTTATTAATTAATAATATATTATAATTAGTCAATTAATTTATATATTTTGGGTTTAATAAAATGAGAAATATAAGCACTAATTATATTTAATTAATTAAAGAATAAATTAATGGTATTTTAATAAATCAATACTTAATTAATAAAATACTTAGTAAAATGTTAAAAATTATACAGGTGTTAATTGCTTATAAAAAGAAAGTAACTTGAACAACATGGTATTCACACTGTGAATATTAAGTCACAAAGACACTACTCACCTCTATATATATATATATATTAATTAATAATATATTAATCATTATTAATTATAATTAAATAAGATTAATAGTTAATGATTAATAATTAATTTATAAATAGAGTGTAATTTAATAAATCATTTAATTTATTATATTCTAATTACCATTATTAATCAAGCATCACATTTTCATAAATCACTTAATTAATTTTATTTTAACTAACTCATAATATTTTAATTACATGAAAATATATTTTGATTTACTAAATAGTTGTAATTGAATTAATTAAAGATATTTTAAGAATGTGTAATTAAAAGGAAAAATATTTTAGAAGAATTAATAATAACATAAGCAATAATTACGTATTAATAATTAATTAATTAATTAATTAATAAGATTTCAATAAATCAATTATTTAATTATATGTTGATTATTATAAATTATATTTTAATTAATTGTATTTAATTAAGGAATTAAAATAGATCTTTTCACAAAGTGACATTTAAGTCACGTCTGTGATGCCTATATTAGTAAAAGTTTATTTTATTTTAATTAAATAATCAATTAATTACTTTGTTAATAGTCAATAATATACTTAAGTCATGCCTGTGACTCCCATGATAATAAAATTTTATTTTATTTTAAGTAATTAGTCTATTAATTTTTTATTAATTAATATTATAATATAATTAGCAAACTAATTTTATATATATTATATTTAATAAAATGAAAATATACGCTCTAATTATATTTAATTAGTTAAAGAAAATTTAATTATATTTTAATAAATTAATACTTACTTAATGAATTATTTAATAACAAATGTTATAAAATTATATAGGTGTTAATAGCCTGTAAAAAGAAAATAACTTACAAGACATGGTAGTCACGCCTGTAAATATTAAGTCACTTGCGACACTACTTACCTATATATATGTATATATATTTGGTCTCGGAGCCCATTTTAGTGAATATTAAAAACAGTACATAGAGAAGTAGAGCCTGAATCTTACTTCCCCATAATGAATGACATAGGTGGCTTACAATGATCTATTCTGATACCAACCCGTGAGTCAGTTACAACAAAGAAAACAGTTACTTAAGGCTAATACGTAGATAAGGGAAGGATAATTGATCCAAACGCACTTGGCCTTTGATTCGTTGAGGCTAAGAGTTCGTCGCAAAGGAATGAGAAGTACAAGAGCCACTAGCCAATTTTGTCAAAGATTCGGCGAATGAATTGAGTTCCCAGAAACCGTGGGCAACCCTACAATCCATTTGTTGAATCAAGTCATTGATTTGCTGCAATTCTGTCTTGATTCTCCATGGTCATTTTGTTGAATCTTGTAAAAACTGGACCAATATCAATGAGTCTGTCTCTACGTCAAAGCCATGCAAATGCCAATCCCTATAGCAAAGTAATCCCCTCAACAGAGCCAAAGTTTCAGCGGTTACATTCGTGGCAGTCCCAAAGTAATAAGCATGCGAAATGAAAACCTCCCCTTGCGAGTTGCGCAACACTACTCCTCCCCCCGAGTGCCCTGGGTTACCAATTGAAGATCCATCGACATTGAGTTTAAAGAATCTGGGCAGCAGCTTTGTCCATGTGATGACTTGTGAGCGATTGCGCCGTATTGTGAAGTGAAGACCCCCAATATGCTGGACCTTATGCTGAGATGCAGACAGCAGTTGAAAAGGACGAATGGAGGAAATTGTTATCAACAGGTTCAACGTATGGAAAATGGTTTGGGAACCAGAAGGATAAACATCCTCATAAATCTTTCTATTCCTAACTTTCCAGATCCCCCAACATACCACCAGTGGAATCAACACGAATATTTTATGCAGGTCCTGCCCCATTTGTTTATCCTCGAGGACGTTCGCAAACAAGTAGGCGAGATCTAGTTGTCTTGGAAACCGAACGTTGAGCAGACGCTCAAAATAAGTCCACACCTCTTGAGCCAGAGGATAATAAAGAAAACAGTGTTCCGTTGGTGTCTACTGCATTACATGCGTAGCATTTGGAGGGCCGGCAGAATCCAAAAGAATTCAAAATTTCATGGAAAGAGAGGAGAAAGTTCATCAAGCACCATAGGAAAAATGAAATACGCAAATGCAAAGGAATCACTGACCCCCAGATAATCTTAAGCTGAGGAAACTCCTGATTTGGTGCTCGCAATTCCACATAAGCGGATGCTTGAGTGAAACCTCCTGTATTCGTAGGCTCCCATATTAGTTCATCCGACTCCTCAATTAACTGGAACTGAAACTGTGTGACAAAATTAAACCGTTCCAATGAAAGGAATTCCAACAGCGTTGCATAGTCCCACTCACCATCAACACACAAATCTCGAACGCTGAGATACCAAAGATCCTCCACATCTCCCAAATCAAATAAATCCACTAAAGACCCCAGAGCGCTCCAGTTGTTATAGAGTAATGAACAGAACCCATCGTGAATTATAACTCGTGTCCTGGCCTTTACTAAATAGTTGTAATTAAATTCGTTAAATATTTTTTAAGAATATGTAATTAAAAATGGGGAAAAAATATTTCAGACGCATTATTAATACCATAAGTAGTTATTACATGTTAAAAATCAATAATTACTTAATTAATAAGATTTCAATTAATCAATTATTTAATTATATATTGATTATTAAGAATTATATTCTAATTAATTTTACTTAATTAAGGATTTAAAACAAATATTTTCACAGGCATGACATTTAAGTCACGTCAATGGCGCCTATAATAGTAAAAGTTAATTTTATTTTAATTAAATAATCAATTAATTATTTTTATTTATCAATAATATACTTAAGTCATGCCTGTGACTTTTATAATAATTAATTTTTTATTTAAGTAATTAGTGAATTAATTATTTTTATTAATTAATAATATATTATAATTTGTCAATTAATTATATATATTACATTTGATAAAAATGAAAATATGAGCACTAATTCTATTTAATTAATTAAGAATAAATTAATTATATTTTCATAAACTAGTACTGAATTAATTATTTATTTAATAACAAATTTTATAAAACTATATCGGCATTAATTTCCAATAAAAGAAAATAACATGCACAAGATGGTAGTCATGCTTGTGAATATTAAGTCACGGGCATGACCGCTTACCTATATATACACATCAATTAATTAGTAATATATTAATCATTATCAATTGTAAGTGAATAAGATTAACAACTAATGATTAATAATTAATTTATAAATAAAGAATAATTTAACATATCATTTAATTTATTATATTCTAATCACCGTTATTAATCAATTATGACATTTTCATAAATCAATTAATTAATTATATTTTAACTAACTAATAATGTTTTAATTACATGATATTATTATTTTATTTGATGAATAATTATAATTAAATTCATTAAAGATATTTTAAGAACATGTAATTAAAAATGGGAAAAATTATTTCGAATACAACAATAATAACACAATTAATAATTACGTGTTAATAGAAAATAATTAATTAATTAATAAGATGTCAATAAATCAATTTTTAATTATATATTGATTATTATGAATTATATTTTAATTCATTTTATTTAATCAAGTAATTAAAAATGGATATTTTCGTGAGACGTGATTCTTATAATAGTAAAAGTTCATTTTATTTTAATTGAATAATCAATTGATTATTTTGTTATTAATGAATAATATACTTAAGTGATGCTTGTGACCCTATAAAAATAAAAATTTATTTTATTTTAATTAATTATTAAATTTATTTATTTTGTTATCAATTAGTAATATATTATAATTAAACAATCAAGTTTATATATATTATACTTGATAAAAATGAAAAATATGTTCACTAATTCTATTTAATTAATTAAAAATACATTAATTATATTTTAATAAATCTATTCTTAATTAATTATTTATTTAATAAAATGTCATAAAATTATATTGGTGTTAAATGCCCTTAAAAAGAAAATAATATACACAACATGGATAAGTCACAGACGTGACTACTTACCTATATATATAGATCAATTAATTAATAATATGTTAATCATTATTTGTTATAACTAAATAAGATTAATAGTTACCGATTAATAATTAATTTATAAATAAAGTATAATTTAATAAATCATTTAATTTATTATATTCTAATAACAATTATTAATCAAGTATCACATTTTCATAAATCAATTAATTAATTATATTTTAACTAACTCATAATATTTTAATTACATAAAATTATATTTTAATTTACTAAATAGTTGTAATTAAATTAACTAAAGATTTTTAAGAATATGTAATTAAAATGGGAAAAAATTTAGATGCATTAGTAATACCATAAGTAGTAATTACATGTTAATAATCAATCATTAATTAATTAGTAAGATTTAAATAAATAAATAATTTAATTATATATTGATTGTTAAGAATTATATTTTAATTAATTTTGCTTAATTAAGGATTTAAAATAAATCTTTTCACAGGCGTGACACTTAAGTCATGTTAGTGTCTCCTATAATAGTAAAAGTTAAAATTTTAATTAAATAGTCAATTAATTGTTTTTATTAATGAATAATATACTTAAGTCATGCCTGTGACTTTTATAATAATTAAATTTCATTTTATTTTAAGTAATTAATCAATTAATTATTTTATTAGTTAATAACATATTGTAATTTGTTAACTAATTATATATTATATTAGATAAAATGAAAATATGAGCACTAATTCTATTTAATTGATTAAGAATAAATTAATTATATTTTCATAAATCAATACTTAATTAGTTCTTTATTTAATAACAAAAGTTATAAAATTATAAAGGCGTTAATTGCCAATAAAAAAAATAATATACACGACACGGTAGTCACGCCTGTGAATATTAAGTTACAGGCATGACTACTTACCTATATATGTATATATTTATGTTTATTAATTAATAATATATTGTAACACCCAGCATCTGATTTACCCGATACACCGGAAGAAAAAATTTGGTGTGAATTATAATTTTTGGTCACATCAAATTAATGATGTTTGACACCTTTTTGGTGGTCACAGGAAATTGTACGAGCATATTTTAAAGAACCAGTACAAGAGGGGCATTTTTGCAAATAATGAACAAAGAGGCTTATAAAAGAAGCTAACTACAAATAAGACAAAAACTTGTCTTCCTCCTCCTCCCTCACTTACGAGAATTCACCATGGAAGCTTTCTTTGAAGGTTGTCAAGCTTTGTAACAAAAATGTGAAGGAGAATCAAGCCATCAAGTCAATAGAAAACGGTAAGCCTCAATCTCGACACTTGATTCTATTGATTGGAATTTAGTTTCTCCCTTTTTTTTCATGGCTATGAAACCCATTGGATCAAATTTATGGGTTTGATGATTTTGATGATGGATTCTTATTCTTTGATGTCTAATGACAAATTAATATGAGGATATTTTCATTTTTTTTGGTGATTTGGGGCCAAATCAAAACCTAGGATTTTGGAGTGCAAGCTGCCAAGGGAGACAGATCATAGGTCCTCTTTATACATTTTATTTGAGCTGTTTAACGTGTGAATTTGCAGAAACTCAAAACTTAGAAGTTGTAGATTCAGATGTCTACTGTATCCCTGAATTTTATCACGAATTTAGGGTGAGCCAAACAAATGAGATAGGTCCCAAGTTGAAACTGGTTCAGAATACCAGCAGGATTGAAACAAGAAATGAAAGTTAATTGTTTGAGGAATTTAGAGTCAAAATTGGATGATGAGTTCTTATTATGAAATGCTTGAAAATATGTCCTCTGAGTGCTGTATAAAGGGAATTTTAATTAGATGAGTATCATGTGAGATATGGCTAAATAAGTGAAGGGTGTTACTGACCATAGTGACACAGAAGAGAACGAAAACAGGACAACTTTATAAAAATCACAATAAATATAAATTTCATCATTTTTGAGCCGTCTTTGGATATGTGATAGCATATGAGTCTATTGAAAATGGAGATTTTAATCACCTTAATTAGATGAGAAATGAATAAGTTATAATGATTTGAGACAGGAAGGGTCCAACTCATAACTAAATATTAAGACTGACTGCAAATGAGATATTTAGAAGCCTTAATGACTGAATTAGAAAATGGTCATAAAAGAAAAAATGTGAATTATGTGTTAACTAGAGGTATGGAAAGTTTGAAAAACATTGGACCTATTTATAAAAAGTTACGCCTTCACGAATGAGACCTATGCAGATGAATTAGTGAATAAAATATAAATTTATAATGATATGTGTTAAGAAATGAGGTTTATGTAAGAATGACTAATGTGGATATATGAAATTTTCATGCATGTTACCCAATAGGTTGTGAAAGCAGACGAGGAATAGAACTAGAAGTCATACCTAATACCTCTCAAGTTCAAGAAAATTAGAAAAGAGATCAAAACTCCTGAAATAGTCGAGGTGAGTATAATCATGCTACTATACTTGTGTAGTAATCCTTTCTTTTATCTTACAGCCTGTTGAATTGTTCTCGAACCTATATGACTTATTTGATATATGACTCTAGGTGATTGATCCTAGCATGTTGTATGCCAGATTGACCAGATAATATTCAAATTCTTTGCATCTTCTGATCCCCTTAGTATGTTGAACCTATTAATTGCAATTCTTTGATGAATCATGTTTTTCTTGTTAGCCATGATTGGTGAGTTCACAGGATACCCAGCTGATGGAGTATATTATCAGATCATGTGCACATAGGTAACCAGCCAGTGATGGGTAGATCCGGGTCCTACCTGGAGAGGGCAAGCCTCCAGGGGCAGGGTTAGGTCAACCTTTTCTAGAATAAGAAAAGGTAGATATGTTGTATTAACATGCCTCTGTTTCTTCTTAAGAAATTTAGAAAAAATCAAAACTCAGAAATGAGAAAGCTTAGAATTTGAAATCCTATAGAACTCTACCGAAGAAAGAACCCAAAAATTCATAAAGACTTCAGAAACCAGATTCATTTTTTTAATAGAACAATTCATATTAAGCTTTATTATGGATACTCATGTGATTGCTGCATTTGACATTACTACCTGTTTATTCATTGATACCATATACTATTGGTTAGAATGCCACAAACTATTCTTGTGGAGCTAGCCTTGTGTTATCTAGACTCACAAGCATGGTAGCATGTTTATATATCACTAAGTCGTGTTGTAGACTCACCTCTCACTATCATTATTTCAGGGGATTAGCAGATCGTACGAGAGAGAAATCCAAGCCTTTTGAGACTCGCTTAGATAAACATATAAGCAATTTTTTGGCATGATGTAAATTGCAGATGCTTATAGCTGCTCCATGGTTTGTCATAATCATATGTACATGATACATGTATGAATATGCTATGTTGTTGAGAACGATATCAGTTGATGATATGAGATGATCATAGAATGGCAGATAATGTATGTTAGAATTGCAGATTGAGATCCTTACTTCTTTCAAAACTGTTAAGAAGATATAAGGATTAATCAGACACATAAAATGGGTCACGCCAGATTTTCAGTAGAATATAGAAAAAATTACGCTTACTACGGGTTTTGGTGGCATTAAGCCTACCCATTCCCTAGTACCAACACAGTCCAAAAGGCGGGTCGTGTCATATATTAATCATTGTTAATCATAACTGAATAAGATTAGCAGTTAATGATTAATAACTAATTTGTAAATAAAGTATAATTTAATAAATCATTTAATTTATTATATTCTAATTACCATTATTAATCAAGTATCACATTTTCATAAATCAATTAATTAATTATATTTTAACTAACTCATAATATTTTAATTACATATATTTTTATATACTAAATTAATTTTATATATTTTATATTTAATAAAATTAATAATATAATCAATCAATTAAATAATAGGTTAATTATATTTTAGTAAATCAATAGTTAAATAATTAGTGATTTAATAACAAATGTTATAAAATTATATAGGCGTTAATTGCCTATAAAATAAAATAACATGCACAACATAGTCGTCACACTGTGAATATTAAGTGATAGGCTTAAGTACTTACTTATATATATATATATACATTAATTAATTAATAATATATTAATCATTATCAATTATAATTGAATAAGATTAACGATTAATGATTAATAGTTAATTTATAAATATAGTAGAATTTAACAAATCATTTAATTTATTATATTATAACTACCATTATTAATCACGTATCACATTTTCACAAATCAATTAATTATATTTTAACTAACTCATAATATTTCAATTAATTATATTTTAATTTGCTAAATAGTTGTAATTAAATTTAATAAGATTTTTAGGAATATGTAATTAATAAGATTTCAATAAATAACTTATTTAATTATGTATTGATTATTATGAAATACTTTTAATTGATTGTATTTAATTAAGGAATTAAAATAGAACTTTTCACAAGCGTGACACTTAAGTCACGTCTGTGACTCCAATAATATTAAATTTTATTTTCATTTTAAGTAATTAAATATTTTGTAATTAATTAATAATATATTATATTTAGTGAATTAATTTTATATATTTTATATTTAATAAAATGAAAAATATAAGCACTGATTCAGTTAATTAATTATATTTTAGTAAATCAATACTTAATTAATTAGTGATTTAATAACAAATTTTATAAAATTATATAGGCGTTAATTGCCAATAAAAGAAAATACACCTATGAATATTAAGTCACGAGCATGACTACTTACCTATATATATATATATATATATATATATATATATTAATGATTATTGATAATAACTGAATAAGATTAGCACTAATGATTAATAACAAATTTGTAAATAAAGTATAATTTAATAAATTATTTAATTTATTATATTCTGATTACAATTATTAATCAAGTATAACATTTTCATAAATCAATTAATTAATTATATTTTAACTAACTCATAATATTTTAATTACAGGAAAATATATTTTATTTACTAAATAGTTATAATTAAATTAATTAAAGAATTTTTAGGATATGCAATTAGAAAAGGGAAAAATATTTTATACGCATCAATAATAACATAAGTAATAATTACGTGTTAATAATCAATAATTAATTAATTAATTACTAAGATTTCAACAAATAAATTATTTAATTATATATTGATTTTTATGAAATATATTTTAATTGATTTTATTTAATTAAGGAACTAAAATAAATATTTTCATGGGCGTGACACTTAAGTCGTGGTTGTGACTACAATAATAATAATTTTATTTTATTTTAAGGAATTAATTATTTTCTTATTAATTAATAATATATTATAATTAGTGAATTAATTATATATATTTTATATTAAATAAAAATGAAAAAGCACTAATTCTACTTAATTAATAAAGAATAAACTAATTATATTTCAATATATCAATACTTAATTATTTAATTATTTAATAAAATGGTATAAAATTATACGGGTGTTCATTGCAATTAAAAAGAAAATAACTTGCACGACATGGTGGTAATGCTTGTGAATATTAAGTCACAGGTGCGGCTACTTACTTATATATATATGCGGTAATTAATTAATAATATTAATCATTATCAATTATAACTGAATAAGATTAACAGTTAATGATTATAAATTAATTTATAAATAAAGTATAATTTAATAAATTATTTAATTTATTATACTATAACTACCATTATTAATCAAGTATCACATTTTCATAAACCAATTAATTAATTATATTTTAACAAACTGATAATATTTTAATTGCATGAAATTATATTTTAATTTGCTAAATAATTATAATTAAATTCATTAAAGATATTTTAAGAATATGTAATAAAATGGGAAAATTATTTCAGGTGCATTATTAATAACATAAGTAATAATTACGTGTTAATAGTCAAAAATTAATTAATTAATAAGATGTCAATAAATCAATTTTTAAATATATATTGATTATTATGAATTATATTTTAATTAATTTTATTTAATTAATGGATTAAGAATAAATCTTTTCATAGGCGTGACCCTTAAGTCACATCGTGACTCTATAATAGTAAAAGCTCATTTAATTATTTATTTATTTTGTTATTGATCAATAATATACTTATGCAATGCTTGTGACTCCTATAATAATAAATTTTCATTTTATTTGAAGTAATTAATGAATTAATTATTTTGTTATTAATTAATAATATAATACAATTAGACAATTAAGTTTATTTATATTATATTTGATAAAATTAAAAATATAGGCTCTAATTCTATTTAATTAATTAAAGAATGCATTAATTATATTTTAATAAATCAATAATTAATTAATTATTTAATTAATAAAAATTTATAAAATTATAAAGGTGTTAAATCCTTAAAAGAAAATAACATAGACAACATGGTAGTCATGCATGTGAATATTAGGTCACAAGCGTGACTATTTTCCTATATATATAGATCAACTAATTAATAATAAATAAATCATTATTAATTATAAATGAATAAGATTAATAGTTAATGATTAATAATTAATTTATAAATGAAGTATAATTTAATAAATCATTTAATTTATTATATTTTAATAACCATTATTAATCAAGGGACATTTTCATAAATCAATTAATTAATTATGTTTTAACCAACTAATAATATTTTAATTACATGAAAATATATTTTAATTTACTAAATATTTGTAATTAAATTCATTAAAGATATTTTAGAATTTGTAATTAAAATTGGGAAAAATATTTCAGACGTATTAATAATAACATAAGTAATAATTACATGGTCATAATCAATAATGAATTAATTAATAAGATTTAAATAAATTAGTTATTTAATTATAATATTGATTATTATCAATTATATTTTAACTAATTTTGTTTAATTAAGGATTTAAAAATAGATTTTTCAGCAATGTAGCACTTAAGTCACATCAAGAAAAGTTCATTTTATTTTAACTAAATAATCAATTAATTATTTTGTTATTAATCAATAATATACTTAAGTCACGCCTTTGACTTTCAAAATAATTAAATTTCATTTTATTTTAAGTAATTAGTCAATTAAATATTTTTATTAATTGACAATATATTACAATTTGTCAATTAATTATATTTATATTATAATTGATAAGGAAAATATGAGCAATAATTCTATTTAATTAATTAAAGAATAAATGAATTTCATTTTCATAAATCAATACTTAATTAATTATTTATTTAATAACAAATGTTATAAAATTATATAGGCAATAATTGCCCATAAAAAGAAAATAACATGCACAGAATGGTAGTCACACTGTGAATACTAAGTCACAGCGTAACTACTTACCGATATATATATACATCGATTAATTAATAATATTAATTATTATTAATTATAAGTGAATAAGATTAACAGCTAATGATTATACCATTATTAATCAAGTATCACATTTTCATAAATCAATTAATTAATTATATTTTAACTAAAGGATAACATTTTAATTACGAAATTATATTTTAATTTACTAACTAGTTCTAATTTAATTAATTGAAGATATTTTAAGAATATGTAATTAAAAAGGTGAAAATATTTCAGGCGTATTAATAATAACATCAGTAATAATTGTGTGTTAATAATCAATAATTAATTAATTAATTAATAAGATTTAAATAAATCAATTATTTAATTATTGATTGATAATTATGAATTATGTTTTAATTAATTTTATTTAATTAAAGAAATAAAATGGATCTTTTCATAAGTGGGACACTTACCTATATATATATATATATACACATCAATTAATTAATAATATATTAATTATTATTAATTATAACTGAATAAGATTAATAGTTAATGATTAATAACTAATTTATAATTAAAGTATAATTTAATAAATCATTTAATTTATTATATTCTAATTACCATTATTAATAAAGTATCGCATTTTGATAAATCAATTAATTAATTATAATTTAATTTACTAATATTATTTTAATTACAAAACATTAAATGTTAATTTACTAAATAGTTGTAATTAAATTCATTAAAGAAATTTTAAGAATAAGTAATTAATTATATTTTAAAAATCAATACTTACTTAATTAATTATTTAATAAAATGTTATAAAATTATATAGGAGTTAATTGCCCATAAAAGGAAATAACATATGCGATATGGTAGTTACGCTGTGAATATTAAGTCACAAGTGTGACTACTTACCCATATATTTATATATACATCAATTAATTAATAATATATAAATCATTATTAATTATAACTGAATAAGATTAACGAGTTAACGATTAACAATTAATTTGCCAATATAGTATAATTTAATAAATCATTTAATTTAGTATTTTCTAATAACCATTATTAATCAAGTATCACATTTTCATAAATCAATTAATTAATTATATTTCAACTAAGCGATAATATTTTGTTACAAGAAATTATATTTTAATATACTAAATAGTTGTAATTAAATTCATTAACGATATTTTAAGAATACGTAATTAAAATGGGAAAATATTTCAGACACATTAATAATAACATAAGTAATATTTATGTATTAATAATTAATGGTATACTTGAGTCAAGCTGTGACTCCAATAATAACAAAATTTTATTTTATTTTAAGTAATTAGTCAATTAATTATTTTAGTATTAATTAGTAATATATTATAAATAGCCAATTAACTTTATATATATTATATTTAATAAAATGAAAATATAAGAACTAATTATATTTAATTAATTAAAGAATAAATTAATTAAATTTAATAAATCAATACTTAATTAATTATTAAATTAATAAAAATGTTATAAAATTATACAGATGTTAGTTGCCTATAAAAGAAAATAATTTGTACGACATGGCGTGATGCTTGTGAATATTGTCACAAGCATGATTACATACCTATATATATACATTAATTAATTAATATTATATTAATCATTACTAATTATAATTGAATAAGATTAACAATCAATAATGAATAATTAATTTATAAATAAATTATAATTTAGTAAATCATTTAATTGATTATATTCTAATTACCATCATTAATCAAGTATCGCATTTTCATAAACCAAATAATTACTTATATTTTAACTAATTCATAATATTTTAATTACATGAAATTAAATTTTGTTTTACTAAATAGTTATAACCAATTAATTAAAGATATTTTAAAATATATAATTAAAATGGGAAAATATTTCAAATGCATTAATAATAACATAAGTAATAATACGTGTTAATAATCAATAATTAATTAATTAATTAATAAGATTTCAATGAATCAATTATTTAATTATACATTGATTATTATGAATTATATTTTAATTGATTTTATTTAATTACGGAGTTAAAAATATAACTTTTCACAAAAGGGACACTTAAGTCACGTCCGTGATTCCTATTATAATAAAATTCTATTTTATTTTAAGTAATTAATCAATTAATTATTTTGCTATTAACTAATAATATATTATAATTAGTCAATTAATTATATATATTATATTTAATAAAAATGAAAAATAAGCACTAACTCTGTTTAATTAATTGAAGAATAAATTAATTATATTTTAAAAATCAATACTTATTTAATTAGTTATTTAATAAAACATTATAAGATTATATAGGGTTAATGGATGACATGGTAGTGACCCTGTGAATATTGTCACAGGCATGACTACATACCTATATATATACGCTAATTAATTAATAATATATTAATCATTATTAATTATAACTTAATAAGATTAATATTTAGTTATGAATAATTAATTTATAAATAAAGTATAATTTAACAAATTGTTTAATTTATTATATTCTAATTACGATCCTTAATCAATTACCACATTTTCATAAATCAATTAATTAATTATATTTTAACTAATTAATAAGATTTTAATTATAGGAAATTATATTTTAATTTGATAAATAGTTATAATTAAATTAATTAAAGATATTTTAAGAATATGTAATTAAAATGGGAAAATATTTCAAACGCTTTAATAATAACATAAGTAATATTTACGTGTTAATAATCAATAATTAATTAGTTAATAAGATTTTCATAAATCAATTATTTAATTATATATTGATTATTATGAATTATATTTTATGCTTTTTATTTCATTAAGGAATTAAAAATAGATCTTTCCACAAGCGTGACACTTAAGTCACGTCGTTGACTCTGAAATAGTAAAAGTTTATTTTATTTTAATAAAATAATCAATATTATTATATAGTCACGGTGACTTTAGTATACTATTGGTTAATAATAAAATAATTAATTGATTATTTTATTAAAATAAAATAATCAATTAATTATTTTATTATTAACCAATAGTATACTAAAGTCACGCCTGTGACTCATATAATAATAGAATTCTATTTTATTTTAAGTAATTAATCAATTAATTATTTTGCTATTAATTAAAATATATTATAATTAGTCAATTAATTATATATATTATACTTAACAAAAATGAAAAATCTATTTCATCAATTGAAGAATAAATTAATTATATTTTAAGAAATATATACTTATTTAAGTAATTATTTAATAAAATGTTATAAAATTATATAGGGGTTAATTGCTGATAAAAAAATAACTTGCATGACATGGAAGTCACATCATGAATATTAAGTCACAAGTGTGACTATTTGCCTATATATACATCAATTAATTAATAATATATTAATCATTATTAATTATAGCTAAATAAGATTAACAGTTAATGATTAATAGTTAATTTGTAAATATAGTATAATTTAATAAATTATTTAATTTATTATATTCTAATAACCATTATTAATCAAGTATCACATTTTCATAAATCAATTAATTATTTATTTTTAACTAACGATAATATTTTAATTACGTGAAGCTATATTTTAATATACTAAATAGTTGTAATTAAATTCAGTAAAAATATTTTGAGAATATGTAATTAAAAATAGGAAAAAATATTTCAGGCACATTAATAATATCATAAGTAATAATTAGGTGTTAATAAAACAATAATTTCTACGGAGGCGATTGTGAGGTGATTGTGAGGCGACACAGGCGACGATTGTAAAGTGATCCCCATGGCCGGCATCTCGCCGGTGCCTCCACCGGCCGGAGTGCTTTCTTTCGCCCAGGCTCCCACGGGAGCAAAGCCATCTCCCCGGATGATTCTATAGCCGTAGCCATCTGAGGTTCACATTGCGTCTCGTCCCAAGATGTTCAAGGGAGAACCGACTTTCTTCCTTACCAAGGAGGAAGAAGCACAACTCGCTACTCCTTTTCACTTGGCATTGGTAAAAAAATTTACCAAAGGTAATCCGAAGATGGATTTCCTGCGATCTTCGGTCGACAAAATCGGGTTTAAGGGTAACTTTACCATAGGCATGATTGACTTCCGCCATGTCTTAATCTATTTTGATCTTGAGGAAGATTACCAACGTTGTTGGTTGCGAGCCTTATGGACGTTTGAAAGTCACCTTATGCGCGTCTTTAAATGGTCGCCGGACTTTCACCCCGACCATGAATCCCTTGTTGTTCCAATCTGGGTTTCCTTTAAGGGTTTACCGATTCATTGTTTCCATGAAAAATACCTTCATTGGATGGCCACAATGATAGGAGCTCCACTGAAAATTGATGTTCCAATCTTATATCTTTCTCGGCCCTCGATTGCTAGAGTGTGTATTGAAGTTGATTTGTTGAAGGAGCTGCCGACTCGTTTGAGACTGGGTACGGAAGAGCATGCGTATTTCCAATCTGTGCTGTATGAGAATCTGCCTTCGTATTGTCGTCACTGTCGTAAGGTTGGTCATACGGAGAATGATTGTCGCCACAAGCAGTGCAAGCCTTCTTCCACTGCTGTAGCTACGGATCCTCCCGTTCAGGTTTGGAAGGCTAAAGAGCCAACTGCTTCTAGCCTGTCTGAGCGAGATACGAATAACTCTCCTATCGCTCCCTATGCTCCTACAACTGCTTCTGTTCTTGAGTCCGCGATGTCCGACGAACCTTCGAGTAAGCCGTCACCTCCTGGGCAGAACGTCGCTATTGCTACCAACCCCCTTTCGCCCTGCCTTCACTTATCCTCTCAATTTGTGATATTGTTTTAGATTGATGAGGCCACTGGACATTCTATTCAACCTATACCATATGTTCCCCAATCTAGTGACATTCTTGAAATAATTGCCGATGAAGTGGTTAATACAGCTACCGAATATGTAAAACCTTCGCTTTAATCGCCTCGATTTTGTGCTTTACAAATACCTACACTACAATTGTAATTCCCGTTCAGTCTAATGCTACTGCCAATACAACATTTGTTTCGAAGGGTATATATGGGGACTCTGCCAATGTAGCTTCAACTAATACAGAATTAGCTGCACCAATTCAGACCTTTTCTACTGCCGTTGAGATTCCTCAGGTCATTTCTGAGGGTCCTATGCCAACTCAAGTTCAGGATGATTTCTGGCTTGGTACAGATTTTGTTCAACAGAATGTGGAGATTTCCAAAATGGTCCTGTCTGAAGGAGAAACCACTCTACCGAAACGGGGTCGTCCTGTGGGTTCAAAAAATAAGAAAGTTACCTTTGATGATGAATCTCTTTGCCGATCGGCGAGAGCTCCTAAGGCTACTTCTTCTGCTCATCACTCATGATTAGTAGCCTAATTTGGAATATACGTGGGGTGGGTAACACGGCCTCCCAACGTCGTTTTAAATCTTTGACTGATATGCATAAATTGTCTGCGATTTTTGTGATTGAGCCAATGGTGCAACCTGCCTTTTTGGATGGACTACTGAGGAAACTACACTTTACATCTGGCTATGTTTCAGACATTAATAAAATATGGGCCCTTTTTTCCAATGCTTATTCCGCTACGTTACTTTGACACGACCCACCTTTTTGGGCCGTGTTGGCACTAGGGAATGGGTAGGCTTAATGCCACCAAAACCCGTAGTAAGCCCAACTTCTACTAAAAATTCGGCATGACCCATTTATTTTTCTGATAATCCTTATCGTTTTTTAATTGGTTGTAAGAAGTAAGGATCCAATCATGAAATTCTCACACACATCATTAACAACCAACATTGTTCGCAACAACACAACAAGACCATAAATGTTTTATGTATATATGATTATGTCAAACCAATGGAGCAGCTATAAGTATCTGCAAATTACATCATGTCGAATACAAAACCAAAACATTACTTGTCTGCTTATCCAAGCTAGTCTAAAAAAGGCTTGGATTTCTCTCTTGTCGATCCGCTAATCTCCTCAAATAATGATAATGAGGTGTGAGTCTACCACGTGACTCAGTGAGATATAAACATACTACCATGCTTGTGAGGCTAAGTACACAAGGCTAGCTTCACAAGAATGGTCTATAACATTCGAACAATAACATATATGGCATCAATGAATATACGGTAGTAAATCTCAAATGCGATAATAACATGAGTATCAACAAGTAAGCTCAATATGAATTGTTCAAAGAAAACATGAATTTGGTTTTGAATTCTTTTCTAGGTTCGGGTTCTTTTCTCGAGGTTAGGTTTCTTTATCATTCGGATTCTTTCTCATTTCAATTCTTTCTCATTCTTTCGAAATTCTTAGGAAGAGACAGAGGCATGCTAATCTGGCATATCTCTCCTTTTCGATTCTTGACAAGGTCGGCCTAACCTTGTCCCTAAAGGCCTGCCTCTCTAGGTAGGACCGGATCTAACCCATCACCGGTGGGTTATCTATGTGCACATAGTCCGATAATAAACCCTATCACCGGGTATTCGAGAACTCATCAATCTTGGTTAACATGGAAAACATGCTTCATCAAAGAATCGCAATCAATAGGTTCAACACAATAAGGGAACCAGAAGATGCAAAGAATCTGAAATCATATGGTCAATCTGGCATACAACATGTGAGACTCAACTACATGGAGTCATATGTCAAAGAAGTCATAAGGATTCAAGAACAATTCGACAAGCCGCAAGATAACAGAAGATGCTTACTACACAAGGATAGTATTATGATTATACTCACCTCGACTATCCTAGAAATTCTGATTTCTTTCTACCTTTCTTGAACTTGTGAAGAACTAGGTACAATGTCTAGTTCTATTCCTTGTCCACTTCCACAAGCTATTGGGTAACATGCATGAAAATGCATATACCCTCATTAGTCATTCTCACACAAAATCTCATTTCTTAACACATATCATAAAAATACTGCATAAGTCTCATTCATGACAGCATAACTCGTAACAAGAAAGTCCAATGTTTTTCAAACTTTGCAGAACTCTAGTTTATACATAAACTCACAATTCTTCTTTTTTGACCATATTCTAATTCAGTCATTAAGGAGATCCAAATCTCCCATTTACAATCAGCCTGAACATGCAGTCATGAGTTGGACCCTTTTCTACTCAAAACCTTATAACTCATTCATCTCTCATCCAATTAAAGCGATTAAAAGCTTCATTTTCAATAGACTCATGTGGCTATCACATATCCAAAGACGACTCAAAAAATGACTTAAATTGATTTATTGTGATTTTTACAAGCCTGACTTTATTCTGTTCTCTTCTGTGTCACTAGGGTTAGTAACAACCTTCACTTATTTGGCCATATATAACAGAATACGCATCCAATTAATAAGACCTTTCTACAGAACTTAGAGGACACATTTTGAAACATTTTGTAAGAAGAACTCGTCATCCAATTCTCACCCTAAGGTCTTCAAACAATTCACTTACAGTTCTCGTTTTCATCTTGCTGGTATTCTGAACCAGTACCAATTCGGGGCCTATTACTCTTATTCTTCTAACCGTAAAATCGTGAAAAAAATCATAGAGACAGTAGACATATGGATCTACAACTTCTATGTTTTAAGTTTCTTCAGATTCGCACACTAAACAGCTCAAAAAAAATGAACAAAGGGAGTTACGAATCTGTCTCCATGACAGCTCAACCTTCAAAACCCTAGGTTTTGGTTTAACCCCACAAATCACCAAATACACGAAATCTCTTCAAGAATAAGTGTCATTGGACATCAAAGAACACAAATCTATCATCCAATCATCAAACCTATACATCCCCTCAAATGGGTTTCACAAAAGAAGAGAAACTCAAGTTGAAATCCATAGATCTAAGCATTGGGATGAAGACTTACCTCTTTATGTTGATGAATTAGCTTGAATCACCTTCCCTTTCATGAAATAAGACTTGAAAAAGCTTGAGAGGAGCCCTAATGGAGGTTAGGGTCGTGCATGAGGAGAGAGAAGAAGAAGACAAGGCACTAATTTCCTTATATACTCCCCCATGTCCACTTATTTACAAAAACGCCACTCTTGATCTTGGTTTTTTTTTACATCTGTTAGATTACCTTCCTGTGTACACCGAAGATATCATACATCATTAATTTGATGTCACTAACATTATTGTTCACTGCTCTGATTTTAATGACATTAGTCTCAATATTAATTTATTTCGGTGTAACGTTAATAGAGGGTGTTACATTCTCCCCCCTTATTAAAATTCATCCATGAATTTTGAAAATTTACCTTATTGGGGAAACAATTGTGGATATCTGCTTCTCATTGATTCTTCTGTCTCCCATGTACATTCCTCAATTCTTTGATTCTGCCATTGAACTTTGATCATCGGAATATCTTTATTCCGCAACTTTCTAATCTGCCTGTCTATAATGGCAACTGGGGTTTCTTCATAAGAGAGATCTTCTGCTATATTCACTTATGGGGTTTGCAAGATATGAGAAGGATCTGGAATGTACTTTCTTAACATAGATATGTGGAAGACTGGATGCACAGAGCTAAGATGAGGAGGCAAAGTTAACCGATATGACACATTTCTGACCCTTTCAAGGATCTCGAATGGTCCAATGTATCTAGGGTTCAGCTTCCCTCTCTTTCCAAATCTGACTACGCCTTTTACGAAAACTTGATCACCTGGTTCATACTGCACATCTCTTCTCTTAGAATCTGCATAGCTCTTCTGTCTACTGAAAGCTATTCTCAATCTTTCCTGTATCAGAGGAACTTTTGCAGACGTTTCTTGAATTAGGTCTGGTCCTTCTAACTGTTTTTCTCCCACTTCTGTCCAGCATAGTGGAGATCTGCATTTTCTACCATACAATGCTTCAAAAGGTGCCATTCCAATGGTGGAATGGTAGCTATTGTTGTAAGCAAATTCTATTAAGGGCAAATGACGTTCCCAATCTCCACCAAAATCTAAGACACACATTCTTAACATGTCTTCGAGTGTCTGGATGGTTCTCTCTGATTGCCCATCAGTTTGTGGGTGGAATGCTGTACTAAAATTCAACTATGTACCCATAGCTTCTTGTAATTTCTGCCAGAATCTAGAAGTGAATCAAGTCCCTCCGTCGTAAACAATAGACACCGCACTCTATGATACTTCACAATTATGTCCACATACAATCGGGCTAACTGAGCTGCACTATAAGTAGTCTTAACAGCTATAAAGTGAGATGACTTAGTTAGTCTGTCGACTATAACCCAAATCGAATCATGCCCCTTAAGCGTTCTTGGCAACCCAATCACAAAGTCCATGGTAATCCGCCCCCACTTCCACTCGGGTGCAGTAGCTCTCGTAGTAGTCCAAAGGGCTTCGATGTTCAAACTTGACCTGTTGACAAGTTAAACAGGTGGATACAAATTGGGCTATATCTTTCTTCATACCTGGCCACCAATATATGCCTTTAACATCATGATACATCTTGGTGGTTCCAGGGTGAACACTATAAGGTGCATAATGTGCTTTATGCATAATCTTTTGTCTTAGCCCATTTATATCAGGTACACATAACCTGTCACCACATCTCAATACTCCATCCACCATATTGAACTCTGTCACCTTACCATCTTGGACAGCTATTCTCAATTTGGCTAGCTCCGGATCACTACCTTGGACAGTTTTAATCTCATCCATCAAATTGGACTTCACCTGTAATTGAGCAAGTAATGCTTGGGAATCAGATACTTCCAAGTGTAATCCCGCATTAAATAACCCATTTAAATCTTGAACTAACTCTTTCTTTTGAATGGAGATATGAAGCAAACTCCCCATCGATTTTTTGCTCAAAGCATCAGCCACTACATTGGCTTTGCCTGGGTGATACAAGAACTGACAATCATAATCCTTCAATAACTCAATCCATCGTCTTTGTCTCAGATTCAATTCTTTCGCTTCGAATGTATCAAGACTCTTATGATCCGTATATATTTCACTCTTTTCACCATATAAATAGTGTCTCCATATTTTCAATGCAAATATCATAGCTGCCATTTCTAGATCATGTAGGATAGTTCACCTCATGTTTTCTCAACTGCCTGAAGCATAGGCAATTACCTTCCCATTCTCGCATCAATACACACCTAAACCAACTTTGGAGGCATCACAAGATATCACATAATCACCTTGCCCTCAAGGCAATGTTAACACTAGAAATGATGTGAGACATTCCTGCTTTTGGAAACTTTGCTCACGTGAATCATCCCACTCAAATCTCACTTGTTTCCGAAGTTAACTTCACGAGGAGCGCTTATCTTGGAAAAATCCTTTACAAATCGCCCTGTAATAACCGGTCATACCTGTGAAACTTCAGATTTTGGTAACCTTCAGAGGTCTAGGCCAATTAGACACCGCTTCCACCTTCCGAGAATCTACCAATCCTTCTTTACTAATTATATGACCTAAGAAATTCACTCGTCAAGCCGTAACTCACACTTTGCCAACTTGGCATATAACCGATTATCTCTAAGGATTTGCAACACCATTGCCAAGTGTCTTTCATGTTCCTCTTGGCTCCTCGAATAAACCAATATGTCATCAATGAAAACTACAACGAATTTATCCAAATATGGCTGAAGATTCTATTCATCAAATCCATAAAGGCATTTGGTGCATTTGTTAACCCAAAAGGAAGTACCAGAACTCATAGTGCCCATATCTAGTTCTAAAGGCGCTTTCGACACATCTTCTTTTCGATTCTCAATCGATGATACCCAGATTTGAGATCAATCTTAGAGAAACGACTTGCTCTCAGAATTGATCAAACAAATCGTCAATTCGAGGAAGAGGGTATTTATTCTTAATAGTTACTTTATTCAATCGCCTATAATCTATGCATAACCGCAAAGATCCATCTTTCTTCTTGACAAATAACACCGGGCGCACCCATGGTGAACTACCGGGTCTAATAAACCCTTATCAAGCAAATCCGCAATTGCACCTTCAACTTTTTAGTTCTATTGGTGCCATTCTCGTATGAAGTAATGGAGATGGGGTTTGTACCGAGGAGGAGTTCTATACTAAACTCTATTTCCTATCTGGTGGTAATCCGTAAATCTTCCGAAACACATCCAAAAATCCCTTACTATAGGAATCATTTGTATCTCACGATCTCCTTCCCGGTATCCCTTACTGCGCTATATACCCTCGACATCCCTTTCTTAAGAATCTTTGGGCCTGCATAGCTGAAATTCTGTTAATAAGAAACCCAATTCGATCTCCTTGATATAACACTTCTGTTTCTGGATCTGGCCTAAGTATGATTCTTTTGGCATAACAATCCATTGTAGCATGGTGATTTGACAACCAATCCATACCCAAGATGACATCAAATTCTAATACTGCCAACTCGATCAAATTTGCCATAAATTTTCTGCCTTCTATTTCTACTACACATGAGGAGTAAACATATGTCACTTCAACAGTTTCCCCTAAGGGTGTAACTATGAATAGTGGGTCTTTCATTACTTCTCTCCCTTTATCTAACTTTCTGGCAAAACTCGGCGCTATAAAAGAATGTGTGGCACCTGATTCAAATAGCACCTTAGCATTCTCATTCTGGATAAGGACTATGCCTATATCAACATTCATCAATAAAAAGAAAGATCATATCTTTTATCATAACAAAGCATAAATATTCTATTCATAATAACAATTTAACTCAATGTCAACGGGTTTGTATAGGTTACCGTGATAATTGTATTAGAGGCTCCTGCTTTTGGGGATTCACAAGAAACACTCTCCCCGACCTCTATTTGGCATTGGTGCTAACATCATCGTCCCATATTCGAAAGTGAGCGCTTAGCCTTGAGGTCTACCTCTACCACCGGGCCTCTATTAACAGATCCGCTCTATCCAACAATGAGTCTGTGAAGTCAGGGGTGGAACTGCTTGGTTTTCTGGCATTGGGCAGTCTTTCATGAAATGTCCTTGTTGTCCGCACCTATAACAACCTCTGGACCCGAGTTTACAAGGTCCTGGATGATTCTTTCCACAGACATTACAAGCAGTTCTAACTGTGGGTTTGTGTTGGAGGTTCTTGTGATCTAGATTGAGCTAGGTGTTGTGTACCACTAGGTGCTGAAAAAACAGATGCACCTGGATTTCTAACTCTACCTTGACCCCCTCTCTGAGGTTCTGAAAGAGCATACTGTGTTGTTTGTTCTATTTGTCTCATCTGAGAGCTATCTCTCTCTCTACGGCCTCTACTGCTCTGGCCTTTACCTTTTCTTCTTGATTCTCTTTCTGCTCTCCCCTCCTTAAACTTTGCTTCTAATTGCCGAGTCTTATCAATCAGTCTTGACAAATTTGGGAAGTCAATAGCTGCAACAACACTATACAAGGAAGGTATAAGTCCCAACTTGTATCTTTCCATTTTTGCAGCCTCAGAGAGCACAATTGTCAGAGCAAATTTGAATAAGCGAGAAATTCACTTGCATAATCATCTACACTCACACCAAAGTTTTATCTGAGCCTTTCAAATTGTAGGGCTCTATTCTGTCTCTCATATGGAGAAACAAACTCATCGATTAATGCCTGTTTAAAGAACTCCCAGGTTGGAGGGTTCCCACCATATAATTGATCTTCAATATTCCCCTGGAACCATTCCCAGGCATTCTTTGTCAATTTAATCCCCACTAATTCTATGATCCGTGCATCAGAGCAAGTCAATCTCCGAACCATTTTCTCAGTATGTCTCATAAACTTTTGGGGATCCTCATATCTCTCACCACCAAACTTAGGGGTTTGCAATTTCAAGAAATCATTAATGCTTACTCCTTCATCATCTAACGCCGCTAGGTAATTCTCTAGGCATTTGCATTGGCTGTGATGGTACAGAGCAACTTCAGTACAACTGAGTTCTTTCTCTCTCTTTCTCTAAGTATTCGTATTTCTTCTCTCAATTCTAGAACCTCCTGCCTCTCTCTAAAGCTCGGCCTTCTCGCTTCTAAGGCCTTAATCCTTTGTTGTAAGGTTCTAAGATCTTCCCGTGAGCATTTGGGGCTCTGTGTTCATTTTCATCTCCGATCTCCTCCTAACTCGGGTGGAGACCTTTCTTCTTGTTGTTCTTCTGCACCGATTCGACATCGTGCATGAGTCGGGATTTTTCTAGGACGACCTCGTCCTCGTCCTCGTTGAGGAGGTGTTCTTCTTTTAGGAGGCATCTCTAGTATTAAAAAAAAAGAAATCGTTTAGACACAAAAATAGCATGCTATTGACATGATGCAGATCCTATGCTCCATGGTGTCATGCTCATGCAAAATATCATATGCATATCTCTTATCCGAAATGTCTTTGTTTTTTTTTTAAATATATATATAATTTTTTTGTCCATCATCTAGTTCACAAGATCCGTACTCTTATGCAACTTGGCTCTGATACCATCTGACACGACCCACCTTTTTGGGCTGTGTTGGCACTAGGAAATGGGTAGGCTTAATGCCACCAAAACCTGTAGTAAGCCCAACTTCTACTAAAAATTCGGCATGACCCATTTATTTTTCTGATAATCCTTATCGTTTTTTAATTGGTTGTAAGAAGTAAGGATCCAATCATGAAATTCTCACATACATCATTAACAACCAACATTGTTCGCAACAACACAACAAGACCATAAATGTTTTATGTATATATGATTATGACAAACCAATGGAGCAGCTATAAGTATCTGCAAATTACATCATGTCGAATACAAAACCAAAACATTACTTGTCTGCTTATCCAAGCTAGTCTAAAAAAGGCTTGGATTTCTCTCTTGTCCGATCTGCTAATCTCCTGAAATAATGATAATGAGGTGTGAGTCTACCACGTGACTCAGTGAGATATAAACATACTACCATGCTTGTGAGGCTAAGTACACAAGGCTAGCTTCACAAGAATGGTCTATAGCATTCTGAACAATAACATATATGGCATCAATGAATATACAGGTAGTAAATCTCAAATGCGACAATAACATGAGTATCAACAAGTAAGCTCAATATGAATTGTTCAAAGAAAACATGAATTTGGTTTTTGAATTCTTTTCTAGGTTCTGGGTTCTTTTCTGAGTTTAGGTTTCTTTCTCATTTTGGGTTCTTTCTCATTTCTGAATTCTTTCTCATTCTTTCTGAAATTCTTAGGAAGAGACAGAGGCATGCGTGTATGACATATCTCTCCTTTTCTGATTCTTGACAAGGTCGGCCTAACCTTGTCCCTAGAGGCCTGCCCTCTCTAGATAGGACCCGGATCTAACCCATCACCGGCGGGTTATCTATGTGCACATAGTCTGATAATAAACCCTATCAGCTGGTTATTCTGAGAACTCATCAATCTTGGTTAACATGGAAAACATGCTTCATCAAAGAATCGCAATCAATAGGTTCAACACAATAAGGGAACCAGAAGATGCAAAGAATCTGAAATCATATGGTCAATCTGGCATACAACATGTGAGACTCAACTACATGGAGTCATATGTCAAAGAAGTCATAAGGATTCAAGAACAATTCGACAAGCCGCAAGATAACAGAAGAGGCTTACTACACAAGGATAGTAGTATGATTATACTCACCTCGACTATCTTAGAAATTTTGATTTCTTTCTACCTTTCTTGAACTTGTGAAGAACTAGGTACAATGTCTAGTTCTGTTCCTTGTCCACTTCCACAAGCTATTGGGTAACATGCATGAAAATACATATACCCTCATTAGTCATTCTCACACAAAATCTCATTTCTTAACACATATCATAAAAATACTGCATAAGTCTCATTCATGACAGCATAACTCGTAACAAGAAAGTCCAATGTTTTTCAAACTTTGCAGAACTCTAGTTTATACATAAACTCACAATTCTTCTTTTATGACCATATTCTAATTCAGTCATAAAGGAGATCCAAATCTCCCATTTACAATCAGCCTAAACATGCAGTCATGAGTTGGACCCTTTTCTACTCAAAACCTTATAACTCATTCATCTCTCATCCAATTAAAGCGATTAAAAGCTTCATTTTCAATAGACTCATGTGGCTATCACATATCCAAATACGACTCAAAAAATGACTTAAATTGATTTATTGTGATTTTTACAAGCCTGACTTTATTCTGTTCTCTTCTGTGTCACTAGGGTTAGTAACAACCTTCACTTATTTGGCCATATATAACAGAATACGCATCCAATTAATAAGACCTTTCTACAGAACTTAGAGGACACATTTTGAAACATTTCGTAAGAAGAACTCGTCATCCAATTCTCACCCTAAGGTCTTCAAACAATTCACTTACAGTTCTCGTTTTCATCTTGCTGGTATTCTGAACCAGTACCAATTCGAGGCCTATTACTGTTATTCTTCTAACCTTAAAATCGTGCAAAAAATCAGAGACAATATACATCTGGATCTACAACTTCTATGTTTTAAGTTTCTCCAGATTCGCACGTTAAACAGCTAAAAAAAATGAACAAATGGAGTTACGAATGCTCCATGATTTCAACCTTCAAAACCCTAGGTTTTGGTTTAACCCACAAATCACCAAATACACGAAATCTCTTCAAGAATAAGTGTCATTGGACATCAAAGAACACAAATATATCATCCAATCATCAAACCTATACATCCCCTCAAATGGGTTTCACAAAAGAAGAGAAACTCAAGTTGAAATCCATAGATCTAAGCATTGGGATGAAGACTTACCTCTTTATGTTGATGAATTAGCTTGAATCACCATCCCTTTCATGAAATAAGACTTGAAAAAGATTGAGAGGAGCTCTAATGGAGGTTAGGGTCGTGCATGAGGAGAGAGAAGAAGAAGACAAGGCACTAATTTCCTTATATACTCCCCCATGTCCACTTATTTACAAAAACGCCACTCTTGTACTGGTTTTTTTTTCATCTGTTCCGAATACCCTCCTGTGGCCACCGAAAGATATCATACATCATTAATTTGATGTCACTAACATTATTGTTCACTGCTATGATTTTAATGACATTAGTCTCAATATTAATTTATTTCGGTGTAACGTTAATAGCGGGTGTTACATACTTAGTGGTACCGAACAAGTTATGCACTTGCAATTAACCCACGCTAATATGCTAACCGTTTTTTATCTCTCTGTAGTCTATGCGAGGTCGACAAAACGGGACCGTCTTGAATTGTGGTCTGAGTTATGTACTTTTCAAGCTGCTCATGCTAATGTCCCGTGCTTATTGGGGGGGTGATTTTAATGTCATCCGCAGTCTTGATGAATATAACAGTCTTGGATCTCCTGAGCTTTCCTCTATAGATGAATTTAACTCCTTCATAGCTTCTTGCAGCCTGTTGGAACTCCCCACGAAGGGTGCTGAATTCACTTGGGTAGGCACTAGATCCAATGGTTGTGTTATGAAGAAGTTGGATTGGACATTGGTCACTACAAAGTGGGCCGTTCTATTTCCGATTTCTTCTATTCAGAACTTAAATCGAACGGGGTCAGATCATAGCTCGATGTTGTCCCAATTTAACACGGAACAAGTTTCACGCCCACGCCTCTTTCGTTTCCAGCGAATGTGGCTACGCCACGATGATTTCCTCACTTTGGTAAAATTGAATTGGGCTCAGCCAATTGCCTGTCATGGTATGTTACGGTTTTCCCTAAAGCTTCGTCGCCTCAAACCTTGTTTGCGGCTCTGGAACAAGGAGAAGTTTGGGGATGTCTTCGTCAATCTGAAAACTGTGGAGTCAGCTGTGCTGCAGCTGGAACGGGAGTTTGAAGAATCTGGGACCAATGCTGTTCTAATAAGGCTGAACAAATCCAAAGCTGAACTGCTACTACGGCTTAAAGAACATGAGGATTTTATGCTTCAAAAGTTGAGATTGAAATGACTTAAGGAGGGTGATGCTAAGACTGCATATTTTCATGCCTCCAGGGCAGAGAAACGAACGCAATTGGGGATCCACAAGATTAGAGATAGTAATGGGCAATGGTTGATAGACCCGACACACATTGAACTTGAAGCGGTCAGATATTTTCAATCCCTCTTATTAAAGGAGGTAGTTGAGGATGAGGAGGAAGCAACCTCTAGGCTGCTAAGCTACATACCGAGGCTTGTTGAGGATGAGGACAATGTTTTGTTGTTACAACCGGTTACAATGGAGGAGGTTAAGCAAGCAGTCATGAGTTTATCGTCCACTAGTGCGCCGGAGTTGATGGATACTGTGGAGCTTTTTATCATAATTGTTGGGACATCATCTGTTATGATCTTTTTGATGCCTGTACTGAATTTATGTCAGGGATTCCAGTTCCTCGTGCAGTAAGTAGTACGTTGATTACTCTTTTGCTGAAAAAGCTAAGTGTAAATTCTTTTTCCGACTTTCGACCAATCAGTCTCTGTACCTTCCTGAATAAAGTCTTCACGAAGATACTTACGGAACGGTTGAAAACTGTTTTACCCAAGTTGATCTCCCCGGAGCAGTCGTCCTTTCTACCTGAGAGGGACATTGTGGACAACATACTGATGGCTCAGGATTTATGTCAATTTCTTAACCACCCTGCTCGAGGTGGTAATATTCTTCTCAAATTGGATATGATGAAGGCTTTTGACCATGTCTCTTGGTCATTTCTATCCCGTATACTGGCGGCCTTTGGTTTCAATGGTGGGATTATCAGACTGATTATTGGGACCCTTCAATCTAGCTGGTTCTCAATTTTGGTGAATGGTAGTCCAATGGGTTTCTTCCAGTCATCCCGAGGCATCAAACAAGGAGACCCTTTGTCACCTTACTTGTTTATCTTAGTTTCGGAGGCTTTTACTCCCTCTATGCACTCATTTGTGATGCAAGGTAGGATATTTCCCTATGGTGTGCCTACTAGCTCGACAGTTGTCTCTAATCTCTGCTTTGCTGACAATTTAATTATTTTTATCTGGAGCGATAAATGGTCACTAACTCAGCTTAACCTCTTGCTTGCCGACTATGAAGCAGCCACGGGTCAAAAGGTTAACAAGCAAAAAAGTTGTTTTATCTTGCCAGAAGGCGTGTCTCACAATCATCGAAGAAATGTTCTACAGCTCCTGCAAATGGACCAAGGCTATTTCCCCTTGCCATACCTAGGTTGTAGACTATTCCGGGGCAGAAAGACAGAGCGTATGTTCACTCATTTAGTTGAGGCAATTGAGACACGAGTTTGTAGTTGGAAGAATAAGTGGCTATCCCCTACAGCTCGGATGATTTTAATCAAAGATGTCTTATCCTCCATCCCACAACACGTCTTTACTACTATTGAACCTCCTAAATCCATCTTATATAAAATGGAGAAGGTTTTCCAACAGTTTTTATAGGGAAGCTATTTTGCAGCTGATAAACGACATTGGTGTTCATGGGATCGTCTTTCATTCCCGATGGATGAGAATGGGTTGGGATTCCAAAAATTGGAGGATATTGTAAGCAACCTATTCGATTAAGTTATGGTGGAAGGTCAAAAACCAAATGGGTCTTTGGGCTAAATTTGTTACCACATTATCACCGACTGCAAGACGTAGAATGCATTGGCGGAGAATTGCCAAAGTAGATCGGATTGCTCAGGAATATGAGTATGTTTCTATCCATACTAGATTGGTGTCCTTCTGGACAGATAATTGGTCAGGTCTTGGAGCTTTTTCTTCGTTGGATCAAGTACAACAATTTCCTATCCCACTGCTCACTGTCCGGGATTTCTTTTCCCAGCGAGAAGAATTGTTGGGCTGCATTATTCCTCTCTTGCAACCTAATCATGCTGCATTTATAACTACTCATTCCCAGCAGTTATCTTCTGGGCCTGATCGGCGAATTTGGAAACCAATTGTTATCAAAAAATTCAGCCTTTCTTGGGCTTATGAATTGGTACGGTCCCGTAACCCTGTCAATGCTCTCTTAATCAAGCTTGGAATAAGTTTCTGTCAAAGAAGATCTCTATTTTTGTGTGGCGTCTCTATAATTCCCTTCTTCCTTTCCCGGAAACATTGAACAAGTTGGGTTTCTTTTTAAATCCATCGAGATGTAGTATTTGTTCCTTGGCAGCCGACAGTGTGCAGCATCTTTTTTATGAGTGTCCCACGTCCAAAATGGTATGGAGATATTTTGCAGCCCTGATAGATCTTCATCTATCTTTCCCCCTGAACTATGACTCTTTATACGGGAGTGGTCTACTATTGGAAGGGGGCAACTGCAAGACTTGTGATCATTTCGGTCATACCTTATTTCATCCTTTAGGAGCTGTGGAAAATGCGTAACCTGCGTGTATATGAGGGTAAGTCCACAACGGTCTTAGCCTTGATTTTTTTAATTATGCAACATGTTTCCTCTATGGTGAGAGTTCATAAATTACTTCCAAAGGATAGACAGGAAATGGTTAATTTATCCACTTCTTTTAACTGTCCTTTTCAATTGCCTCGCAAGCCGGTGATTATGACTTTATGTTGGAGGCCCTCGGATGATTGTAACGTTGTTCTTAACACTGATGGCTCATCGCTTGGATGTCCCGGACCTTCAGGTTGGGGATTCGAGGTACGATATGCCAATGGTTCTTTCCTTTTTGCTAAGTGTCGATACTGTAACTCAAATGTTAGCTTCGCCATAGAAATAGAGGCCATAGTTTGTGGCCTTCGGTTTTGTGTTGCCTGTGGGTTCCGAAAAATACAAGTTCAAACAGACAATATGGGTATTGTGCAACTATTGAACCATCATTCAGAATTTTGGCCTTGGAGGGATGAAGCAGCGCTTGAAGATATTCGAAATATGTTCTCTGTCTCGACGTCGTCCATTATCCATGTTTATCGAGAGGTTAATAGCTTAGCGAATTTTTTAGCAAAGTTAGCTTCGGGTGCCAATTCGACACAATTCGCTACGGCAATTGCTCTACCTCTTCAGCTCCGGACAATCTTGCGAATGGAATAGAATTTTGTTCCATACATACGATATAAACCATGAGTCTTACATCTCTTCTTCTCATGACTTTTGTACTGCACTTTATCTACTCTTGTAGAGCCATGTATTAATAAAATCTCCCCCTTTTTTTTTAAAAAAAATAGAATAGGTGTTAATAATCACAAGATTTCAATAAATCAATTATTTAATTATATATTGATTATTATGAATTATATTTTAATTAATTTTATTTAATTAATGAATTAAAAAAAGTCTTTTCATAGGCGTGACGCTTAAGTCACATCTGTGACTCCTATAATAGTAAAGGTTTATCTAATTTTGGATAAATAAGCCACAGACGTGACTACTTACCTATATATATACATCAATTAATGACTAATATATTAATCATTATTAATTATAACTTAATAAGATTAACAGTTAACGATTAAAAATTAATTTGTAAATAAAGTATCATTTAATTTATTATATTCTAATAACCATTATTAATCAAGTATCTCATTTCCATAAATCAATTAATTAATTATATTTTAATTAACTTATAATATTTTAATTACATGAAACTATATTTTAATATACTAAATAGTTGTTATTAAATTCATTAATGATATTTTGAGAATATGTAATTAAATGGGAAACATATTTCAAATGCATTAATAATAACATAAGGAATAATTACGCGTTAATAATCAACAATTAATTAGTTAATAGGATTTCAATAAATCAATTATTTAATTATATATTGATTATTATGAATTATATTTTATGCTTTTTATTTAATTATGGAATTAAAATAGATCTTTCCACCTAGGCGTGACACTTAAGTCACGTCGGTGACTCTACAATAGTAAAAGTTTATTTTATTTTAATTAAATAATCAATTAATTATTTTATTATTATCCAATAATATACTAAAGTCACGCCTGTGACTCATATAATAATAGAGTTCTATTTTATTTTAAGTAATTAATCAATTAATTATTTGTTTATTAATTAATAATATATTATAATTAGTCAATTAATTATATATATTATACTTAACAAAAATGAAAAATCTATTTCATCAATTGAAGAATAAATTAATTATATTTTAAGAAATATATACTTATTTAAGTAATTATTTAATAAAATGTTATAAAATTATATAGGGTTAATTGCCCATAAAAATAACTTGCATGATATGGAAGTCACATCTGTGAATATTAAGTCACAAGTGTGACTACTTACCTATATATACATCATTTAATTAATAATATATTAATCATTATTAATTATAGCTAAATAAGATTAACAATTAACGATTAACAGTTAATTTGTAAATATAGTATAATTTAATAAATTATTTAATTTATTATATTCTAATAACCATTATTAATCAAATATCACATTTTCATAAATCAATTAATTAATTATTTTTAACTAACTGATAATATTTTAATTACGTGAAGCTATATTTTAATATACTAAATAGTTGTAATTAAATTCAGAAAATTTTGAAAATATGTAATTAAAAATAGGAAAACTATTTCAGCACATTAATAATATCATAAGTAATAATTAGGTGTTAATAATCACAAGATTTCAATAAATCAATTATTTAATTATATATTGATTATTATGAATTATATTTTAATTAATTTTATTTAATTAATGAATTAAAAAGTCTTTTCATAAAGGTGACACTTAAGTCACATTAGTGACTCCTATAATAGTAAAGGTTTATCTTATTTTGGATTAATAAGCCACAATGTGACTACTTACCTATATATATACATCAATTAATAACTAATATATTAATCATTATTAATTATAACTGAATAAGATTAACAGTTAACGATTAAAATTAATTTGTAAATAAAGTATCATTTAATTTATTATATTCTAATATCCATTATTAATCAAGTATCGCATTTCCATAAAACAATTAATTAGTAATATTTTAACTAAGTTATAATATTTTAATTACATGAAACTATATTTTAATATACTAAATAGTTTTTATTAAATTCATTAAAGATATTTTGAGAATATGTAATTAAATGGGAAACATATTTCATATGCATTAATAATAACATAAGGAATAATTACGTGTCAATAATCAATAATTAATTAATTAATAGGACTTCAATAAATCAATTATTTAATTATATATTGATTATTATGAATTATATTAAATTTTATTTAATTAAGGAATTAAAAATAGATCTTATCATGGGCGTGATACTTAAGTCACGCTCTGTGACTCCTATAATAGAAAAAGTTTATTTTGTTTTGATTAACTAATCAATTAATTATTTTGTTACAAATCAATAATATACTTAAGTCATGCCTATGACTCCTATATTATTAAAATTCTGTTTTATTTTAAATAATTAATCAATTAATTATTTTGCTATTAATTAATAATATATTATAATTAGTTAATTAATTATATATATAATACTTAATAAAATGAAAAAAATATTTAATTAAATGAATTAATTATATTATAAAAATATATACTTATTTAATTAATTACTTAATAAAAATTATAAAATTATATAGGGTTAATTTCACAGAAAGAATAACATGTACGACATGGTAGCTACGCTGTGAATATTAAGTCACAATTAATTAATAATATATTAATCATTATTAATTATAACTGCATAAGATTAACAATTAACGATTAACAATTAATTTTAAATAAAATATAATTTAATAAATCATTAAATTTATTATATTATAATAAGCATTATTAATCATGTATCACATTTTCATAAATCAATTAATTAATTATATTTTAAATAACTAATAGTAGTTTTGTTACAAGAAATTATATTTTAATATAGTAAATAGTTGTAATTAAATTCATTAAACATATTTTAAGAATACGTAATTAAAAATGGGGAAAATATTTCAAACGCATTAATAATAACATAAGTAATATATACTTGTTAATAATTAGTAGTATAGTTAAGTCAAGCTGTGACTCCTATAATAAAATTTTCATTTTAGTTTAAGTAATTAGTCAATTAATTATTTTTTATTAATTAATAATATATTATAATTAGCCAATTAATTTTTTGTATATTATATTTCATAAAATATAAATATGAGCACTAATTCTGTTTAATTAGTTAAAGAATAAATTAATTATAATTAATAAATCCATACTTAATTAATTATTAAAGTAATAAAATTGTTATAAAAGTATACAGGTGTTAATCGCCTGTAAAAAGAAAATAACTTGCACGACGTGGTAGTGACGCTTATGAATATTGTCACAGGCATTACCGCATACCTATATATATACATTAATTAATTAATAATATATGACTACAATAATAATATGTTTTTATTTTATTTTAAGTAATTAATTATTTTCTTATTAATTAATAATATATTATAATTAGTGAACTAATTACATATATATTATATTAAATAAAATGAAAAATATAAGCCTAATTCTGCCTAATTAATTAAAGAATAAATTAATTATATTTCTATAAATCAATACTTAATTATTTATTTATTTAATAAAATGTTATAAAATTATACAGCATTAATTGCCATTAAAATGAAAATAACTTGCATGACATGGCAAGAATGCTTGTGAATATTAAGTCACAAGCGTGACTACTTACTTATATATATATATATATATATACGTTAATTAATTAATAATATATTAATCATTATCAATTACAATTGAAGAAGATTAATGCTTAATGATTATAAATTAATTTATAAATAAAGTATAATTTAATAAGACATTTAATTTATTATATTATAACTACCATTATTAATCAAGTATCACATTTTCATAAATCAATTAATTAATTATATTTTAACTAACAAGATTTTAATTACATGAAATTATATTTTGATATACTAAACAGTTAAAAAGGGACAAATATTTTCAACGCATTAATAATAACATAAGAAATAATTACGTGTTAATAATTAGTAATTAATTAATTAATAATATTTCAATAAATCAATTATTTAATTATATACTAATTACTAAAATATATTTTAATTAATTTTATTTAAATAAAGATTTAAAAATAGATATTTTCTCGTGTGACGCTTAAGTCATGACTATGAGAACCTATAATAGTAAAAGTTCATTTTATTTTTATTAAATAATCAATTAATTATTTTGTTATTAGTAAATAGTATACTTAAGCCTGTGACTCCTATAATAACAATTTTCATTTTATTTTAAGCAATTAGTCAATTAATTATTTTGTTATTAATTAACAATATAATATAATTAGCCAATTAATTTTATATATTATATTTAATAAAAATGAAAAATACAAGCATTAATTCTATTTAATTAATTAAAAATAAATTAATTATATCTAATAAATCAATACTTAATTAATTATTAATTTAATAAAATGTTATAAAATTATACAGTTGTTAATTGCCTATAAAAGAAAATAACTTGCATGACATGATAGTGACACTGTGAATATTAAGTCACGAGCATGACTGCTACCTATATATATACATTAATTAATTAATAATATATTAATCATTATTAATTATAACTAAATAAGATTACTAGTAAATGATTAATAATAGATCTATAAATAAAGTATAATTTAATAAATCATTTAATTTATTATATTCTAATTACCATTATTAACCATGTATCAAATTTTCATAAATCAATTAATTAATTATATTTTAGCTAACTAACAATATTTTAGTTACATGAAATTATTATTTTTTGCTAAATAGTTATAATTAAATTATTTAAAGATATTTTAAGAATATGTAATTAGAAAAGGGAAAAATATTTTAGATGCATTAATAATATCATAAGTAATAATTACACGTTAATAATCAATAATTAATTAACAAAATTTCAATAAATCAATTATTTAATTATATATTGATTATTATGATTTATATTTTAATTAATTTTATTTAATTAAGGATTTAAAAATAGATCTTTTCACAAGCGCGATGCTTAATTCATGACCGTGATGACTATAATAGAAAAGTTTGTTTTATTTTAATTAAATAATCAATTAATTATTTTGTCATTAATCAATAGTATACTTAAGTCAAGCTCGTATTTACTATATAGTTATAATCAAATGAATTAAATATATTTTAACAATATGTAATTAAAAAGGAAAAAATATTTTGAGGCATTAATAGTAACATAAATAATAATTACATGTTAATAATCTATAATTAATTAATTAATTATTAATATTTTAATAAACCAATTATTTAATTATAGATTGATTATTATGAATTATATTTTAATTAATTTTATTTAATTAAGAAATTAAAATAGATCTTTTCATAGGCAAGACACTTACCTATATATATACATCGCTTAACTAAAATATATTAATTATTACTAATTATAACTGAATAAGATTAACAGTTAATGATTAATAACTAATTTGTAAATATAGTATAATTTAATAAATCATTTAATTTATTATATTCTAGTTACCAATATTAATCAAGTATCACATTTTGATAAATCAATTAATTAATTATATTTTAACTAATCGATATTATTTTAATTACACGAAATTATATTTTGATTTACTAAATAGTTGTAATTAAATTCATTAAAATATTTTAAGAATATGTAATTAAAAATAGGAAAATATTTCAAACGTATTAATAATAACATAATTAATAATTACGTGTTAATAATAATTATTTAATTAGTAAATAAAGTATAATTTAATAAATCATTTAATTTATTATATTCTAATAACCATTATTAATTAAGTATCACATTTTCATAAATCAATTAATTAATTATTTTAACTAACTGATAATATTTTAATTACCTTAAGCTATATTTTAATAAAATAAATAGTTGTGATTAAATTCATTAAAGATATTTTGAGAATACGTAATTAAAAATAGGGAAAATATTTCAAAGCATTAATAATATCATTAGTAATAATTTGGTGTTAATAATTAGAAGATATAAATAAATCAATCATTTAATTATATATTGATTATTATGAATTGTATGAACTTCAGCTGATTTGGAAGGGAAATGAGACCTTGAAAGGTTTCCTTTTTGTATGATTGTGTATTTATCAAAGTTTGAATATGTTGATTGTGTATATTGTAAGTGTTGAGAAATTCCAATTGTTGATTGTGTTAGATTAGCATTTGAATGGTTATGAGGTTGGGTTGCATTTGAAGGGTTCAAATTGGGGAGAATTTGAGTAGATATGGTGTTAGGATTGAAGATGAATCCTTGGGAGATGAGCTTCAATGATGTTGGATGTCTTTTAATGGATTGGTAGTGGTTTTTGTGGGGTTGGAGAAGGGTTTGAGGCAAGGGAATGTTAGGAAGGGGTTTAGGAACCTTTGAAGGGGGCTTGGGGGGTGAAAAATTCATTTCACCCGAAAGTTACACGGTCTGCCCATGTAGATTTACACGGGCCATGTAAATCTGGGCGCAGGAGGCACTTTCCACCCGAAGGTTACACGGGCTGTGTGATTTTTACACGGTCCGTGTAATTCGACCCATATAACGACATAATTTCAAATTTCAATCTTCATGAAAGTTCTATCCCTAGATGTCTACTTTCTAACCGTTCAAGAACGAAGTCAATTCGACATCTATAGTGAGAGTTGTGATGTTTGCGCCAAAGTATGTTTAGTAGGAATCGGGATATGAACATATCGGATTCGTTTGGCCATAACTCCTTCTTCCGACCTCCGAATGAGGCAATTCTTGAGGCGTTAGATTCCTAACACGTTTTACTACCTCTAAATAAAAATTTGTAGCCATTGGATTTAAATTCAAAAAGTTTTATGAAAAGGAAGCGATAGGTAGGTTTGGAGAGCATGATTGGGCCATGAACCTACTTCGATTTCTTAAGCATATCTTGAGCCATAGGGCTCCGATTGGGGTGGTTCTTGTTTCTAAATGAACTAGAGACTAAGAGATACCATTATGAAGAAGTCCATTGTGATTTTGTGATTTCGTTGTGTGGGCTCGCCTTTGTGGCTTGTATGTCATGCAAATGGAAATTTTTTCTGTTTTTCAATTAGGGTTATAGAGCTTGGAAGTCCGCTTATGTTTTCGTCTACGGTTCGATAGTTGGGCTTCAGAAATGGGGCCCAACATATATAGTACGTAATAAACTATTATATTTTTATTATATGTATGGATTATATGTATATACTATCATATGGTGCTTACTATTTATTTACACCATACATTACACGTATACACCATAATCATATGTTACACTTGTATGGTAACCATTACGATGCCTACAACATATATATAGTGTACCATATGTTATACTATATACTGTGATACATAGTGACACAATATAGCCTATTGTATATACTGCATCAATAGTATATGGCTATAGTATGCCATTATGTATACAGAAGTGGTATAATGTTACTAGTTCATAGTACATTTATTGTTTAACATATATGGACATTCAATATTGTGGCATAAAGTATAACCTAATAGTGCAATGATGTACTTACATAATACCATTATATAACCATGTGCCAAGTAGTATCTATGGCAAGTATCACTAGTATATATAGTACCATATTGTACAAGTATATGGATAAACTACTTGGTATGTATACAACCACACATTTATACAAATTGATAACCCAATATATAGATAACTAGTTATACACTATTATGGTATTACATATATCCATCGATAGTGTATAGTAGGAACATATTCCTACTATACATGTTAAACTAGTATACTAAATATGCATTATACAATATTACTTGGTGGATACAATTGTGGTATATAGTATAACATAGTATAACATATACTAGCACATGGTCACTCCATAACTATGTTGTATATGTACGAACAGCAGAGAAGGAGAAGAGAATTTTTTGTATATCTTTTAGTTATAATATTGTGGCTTTATAGCCAAATACAACAGATACGCTAAGCTAAAAGTAAGGGAAAAAGATCTCAACAAATCAAGTATACACCAAGAATCAAGGAATCAAATATACACAGCATCAGGAAAATATCAGCTGCTGATATCGTAACAGAGTCTACACATATCCAGCTGCTGATATCTTAACATGCCCCCTCAAGCTGAAGACGAAGAAGGCTGAAGACGAAGCTTGTCATGATGGCGCAAGAACAGACGAGAGCCTAAAGGTTTGCTCATTATGTCAGCAATCTGATCTTGGCATGATATAAATTTAATCTGAACCTTTTTGCATTGTACTTGGTCTTGCACAAAATGAAAATCTAGTTCAATATGCTTCGTTCGAGCATGAAAAACTGGATTTGATGTCAAGTAAATCGCCCCAATGTTATCACACCACAGGGTTGCTGGTGAAACTTGATACCCAAGTTCGGACAGTAAGGACAAAAGCCACATAATCTCAGATGTAGCATGAGCAATAGAACAATATTCACTTTCCGTTGAAGAGCGAGCAACAGTGGACTGTTTCTTGGATGACCATGATATTAAGTTATTCCCCAAATAAATTGCATAACCAGATGTTGATTTTCGATCATCAGGGCAGCCAACCCAGTCGCTATCCGAAAAACATTGCAAAGATATTAGAGAAGTACTAGAGAAGAAGAGACCCATAGAAGCAGTACCGTTGGGATAACGTAACAAACGTTTGGCTGCTATCCAGTGATCTTGCGTTGGTTGATGCATGAATTGTGCAAGTTTGTTAACTGTGAAGGACACATTTGGTCTAGTGAGAGTAACGTATTGGAGAGAACCAACAAGATGTCAAAATTGTTCTCCATTAGACATGAGTTCACCACCATGCTTAGATAGTGGCGGAGTGGTAGCCATAGGAGTCAAGGTGGCCTTGCTGTCAATCATGTTAAATTGATGCAATAAATCACGGACATATTTCTGCTGTGATAGCACAATTCCAGAGGATGTCGGAAGCACTTCAATGCCTAAAAAATAATGTAACTTGCCAAGGTCTCTAACCGGAAACGCAGACTGTAAAGCTTGCAGAAAAAATTCTAACTTGCTAGAATCAGAGCATGTAAGCAGAATATCATCAACATAGATTAAAATGAAGCATTTAATATTACCCTCCCTGTAAATGAACAAAGAAGTGTCTACCTTGGAAGCTTGAAACCCAATCTGTAACAAAAAAATACTCAATCGTTGAAACCAAGCACGCGGTGCCTGCTGGAGCCCATACAGAGATTTTTGCAACTTACAAACATAATCCGGATGATTGGAGTCAATGAACCCAGGTGGCTGAGCCATATATATATCTTCCTCAAGGTATCCATGCAAGAACGCATTTGATATATCCAGCTGCTTAATCGGTCATTTAGACACAGTAGCAAGAGACAATACTATGCGAATTGTTGTTGCTTTGACTACCGGGCTGTAGGTCTCATTGTAATCAATACCAGGTTGATGAGAGAAACCCTTTGCAACCAAACGAGCCTTATAGTGCTCAATATCTCCATTGGCTTTCCGTTTAATACAAAATAGCCATTTATTTTCCACAATGTTGGTATGTGGAGGACGAGGAACCAACTGCTGGGTTTTATTTTGCAAGAGGGCATTAATTTCACTTTCCATGGCTTGCCTCCATTGAAGATGAGGCTGAGCTTGATTGTAGGTCTGAGGCTGATAAGACAAAAAATCAAGCTTGGCTGTACAGATTAAAGCATGTCGTCTTTGTCTAATGGATGGTCGAAGTTGCATAGTATGAGTTCGGATGGGGTTCTGTGGTAGAGTGTTTGGCGGCAAGTGAGAGGAAAGGTCGACTACAAGGTCTAATCCTGGTGGACTTTGTGAATTGGTATATGGGACGATTTGGTTGGGAGGGGAAGGAGATGTATTGGATGTAGGAGTTGGATTATCATTGGATGTAGGTGTTGGTGAATGGTTTGGATTTGGCAAGGTGTTTGTCGTTGAATTAGACTCTACATATAAATGTGTATTAGATAAAGTCGTACCTGATTCAACTGGAGTGCCCAAGTGATGCGGTATCTGATTTGTGATGGAAAGCCAGGGTGTAGTAGGTGGAGGCGGAGCTATACCTGTAGATAATTGAGAACCAAGAAATGTGTTTGAATCAAACTTGACATGTCTAGCTAGATAAACATGCTTGGACGTGGGATCTAGACAACGATGAGCATGATGGGAAGGACTTGTTCCTAAGTAAATACATGGTATAGACCTAAATGAAAATTTGTGATTAGAATACGGTCTAAGAAAAGGATAGATGGTACAGCCAAAAGGTTGTTGGGCAAGATAATTTGGTGACGACTTATACAAACACATGAACGGACTATGATTTTGAAGGGTCGGTGACGACATTATATTTATAGATTGAACACTATTTTCAGTAGCATAGTTCCAGTATTGTAAAGGTAATTTAGCATGAGAAAGCAATGTAAGAGTAGTATCAATGAGATGACGAATTTTTCTCTCTGCGATACCGTTTTGTTCATGAGTGTAAGGACATGCTATCCTATGAATTATACCAATTTGTTGAAAATATTTATTCAATTTTTGGTATTCCCCTCCTTAATCAGAATGAAAAGCTAATATTTTGGAATTAAATTGACGCTCGACAAGAGATTGAAATTGAAGAAACATGGCATAGACATCACTTTTATTTTTCAACAAATATAGCCAAGTAAAACGAGTAAAATCGTCAATAAAAAGTAGAATATATTTATGACCTAAACTAGACACGACAGGAGCAGGGCCCCAAACATCAGAGTGAATTATTTGAAAGGGACCCGTGCTCTTGTGTTCAATAGAGGCTAAGGAAAGTCTAGATAATTTTCCCAAGTTGCAAGCAGAGCAAGGATTAAAATGAAAACTAGAGCAAGGTAACTTGAAATCTTTGATTACTTTGGACACAGTCCTACGATGTGGATGACCCAAGGCAGAATTCCAATCTTAAAACGAAGGAACAGTGGCTGTCATGACAGACTTCAATGGTGGTTTAAGGGAATAGATACCATCTTCACTTAGACCCTGCAGAAGAATCTTCCTGGTGACCTGATCCTTAACAAAAAAACAATGAGGCCAAAATTCAAAGAAACAACAATTGTCAGTGGTGAATTTCTGAACAGACAAAAGATTTTTGACAATTTTAGGAACACAAAGGGTATTTTTTAAATGAAGGGGACCATTGGAAGAGGGAATGGTAACCGTACCAATGTGAGAAATCGGTAAGCCAACACCATTTCCAACATGAAGATGATCATTACCTTGATAGGTAGCAGCAGCGCTCAAGGATTGGATATCAGGCGTGACACGGTAATTAGCTACAGTGTTTGGCTGCCAATGGTTTGCGGAAGGTAATGCAGTGGAGTAGTTTGCAGATGGTGGAGGGGGTGGATAGTAATTCATCATTGGAGGAGGTGAAGGATAATAGGGTAAGGGTGATGGGTAATTGTAAGAGTAATTGGCCATTAGTGGTGGGTAACGAGGTTGGTTGTGATTTTGATTTGGGCGTTGGTAGCGATGACGACATTTGTCTGCAGTGTGATTTCGGTATCCGCATATTTGACAAGGACCTTTGGGTTTGGAAGTCGAGTTCTTTTACCAATTGGTATTTGAACTTGGAGTTGGAAGTAATGGTAGGAGAGGGTTGTTAGAGAATTGCCGAGAGGCCATATTGGCCTGAGGTGGATCATGGAAGCTTTTGAGAAGTATTTCATGAGCAATGAGTTGGCCATGAAGCTCATGAAATGGTACAGGGTCAGGACGAAGGTTTAAGGCAGTGATAATATTATGGTATTCAATGCCAATATTTCTGTAAATGATGGCATTGAATTTTACCGTAGAGAGAGGTCGACCAGCAGCTTGTAATTCATCTTTGAGTGCCTTGGCACGTTGAAGATAGGCAGAGATTGATAAATCATATTTCTTGAATTCCTGAAGTTCAATATGAATTTGAAGTTGACGGTTTTGAGAAATAGAACCGAAAGCTTGTGCTAAAGCTTGCCAGACAGCTTGAGAGGAGTTTAGCCCAACAATATATGAGAAAACATCTTCGGAGAGAGAGGAGTGAAGCCAGGAATGTAAGAGCTGGTCCTGTTTGAACCAAGTAATGTTCAAGATTGGGAATGTCAATTGTTAGGTCAGATGGGGATTTGATTGTTTTTGACGGTGGGGAAGATCCATCAATAAGATGGTTTAGATTGTGATAGTTTAGGAGAGGTTGGAATTGGGTTTTCCATGCTAGATAATTGGTGGGTTTTAGTTTAACAGAGAAAGAATGCTGGGCATTAGTAGGATGGGAAGAGATTTGGTTTGGTGGTTCAGCCATTGGTTGCTCTAATACCATGTACGAACAACAGAGTAGGAGAAGAGAATTTTTTGTATATCTTTTAGTTATAATACTGTGGCTTTTATAGACAAATACAACAGATACGCTAAGCTAAAAGTAAGGGAAAAAGATCTCAACAAATCAAGTATACACCAAGAACCAAGGAATCAAATATACACAAAGATCGGGAAAATATCACCATCGATATCGTAATAGAAGTCTGCATATCCAAATTGCGATATCTTAACAGTATATACACTTGGTAACATAATAGTATGGTGCTACATAGTACAGTATAATACATTTCTTAGTATATACTGCATACTGTAACATACATATGGTTACCAAGCATGTAATATCAGATTATGGTACAGTGTATACATCAAGGTACTGTAGGCATTTATACTATCATTGTACAATATGGTCACCATGCATACATATATATTATGATATATATATATATAAATATAAATATATGTTGGACCCGATTTTAAGTAGAATTTAGAAATAATAAATTAAAAAAGAAATGAGTGTTATTATGTATATGTTTAGGTATAAATGTTTTTATACTTAAAGGAAAGTGATGAGGAAAGAATTGATGGATTTTGATAATTTTGGGATTTGAATAGATTTGTATGGTTATGAAAGTTAAAGTGACTTAGTGGATTGAAAGGGAAGTTGAAAATCAAGAAATAAAGAGAAAAAGTGTGAGAATTTAGAGAATTAAAAAAGTTTGACTTTTGGGGATAAATATTAATAGAAAGTTTGACTTGAGAGTTGACCTTTTGATTTAGGCAGAATTTGAGAAAATGATCTTCAGGAAACTTGTAGCTCCTATTGAAAGCTTTCTGTCGCCATAAATTTTGATATTTTTCGATATCGAGAGTAAAAGTTATAGTTAGTCAAAGTTAAGGTTATTTTACATTGACTTTGAAATACTCTTAAGCGTGTAAATTATACATGCTGTGCTTTGAGGCAAATCGTCGGATTGATGTAGTCTGAATTGGAGTAAATGGTCTTCATGAAAGTTTTAGCTTATATTCCCAGCTTTTTATCGCCATAAAGTATGAAATTTTTTGATATCTGGGCTAGGAGTTATGATCAGCTAAATTTTGGAAGTTGTTTAGGAAGAGATGATTAGGATAGAAACTTTGAGTGGATTTTTGACTCCTTTAGAGGACAAATTGATTTTTCTGTCCTTCATGGAAGTTGTAGAGCTTCCTTTGAGCTTTCTTTTGATATCAAATTTGTCAAATTTGGAGTTCGGGATCAAGAGATATGTTTTTTGAAAAATTCGGATATATATATATGTGTTTATACATATATACATGTCTCTATTCTTATTTCTTATTATGTCCCTATTTCAATCTTTTGTTTATATCTTTTCCGTTCGACATTCGATTGACATGATTTTTGAAGTGTTGCATTCCTAAGACAATTATCTACATTCTCAAGGGATATTTGTATTTTTATGAGAGTGAGTTAGATAATTTTCTGAACATGGTTCAGACTTTTGCGAAATTCGGGATCTGTGGAGATCCGATTGAAGTGATTCTTGAGGTAAAATAAAATTGAGTCATGGGGCTACAAATCATATGTAGAAATGAAATTTCAATTTATCCCTTAAGACTTTCAATTTCTGACTTGAAGTTCGGATTCGTGTGCGGTCTTGGATTAGAGAAATCTGAACGTATTTTAGCTATAACTTTTTCTCTAGTAATCCAAACGAGGTGATTCTTGATTTGGATTAAACTATAGAAATAGGGATACAATTGTTATGAAGACATCGAGTTTCAATTTTGTGTTTAAGAATGTCAAGTTTTGGATGGAAATAACGTGCTGGAAAATGATTTAACATGAGACATGTCCAACTGTTTGGAGCATAACTTTTGGTATAGTCATCCAAATTAAATGATTTTGGTGTCATTATGAAATTAAGACAAGGAGGAACAATTCTATAGAAGGAATTTTGAGCAAATTACTTCATTTTGATAGTGAAAAAAAATATCCTAAAGTAGCATGAATTAAAATGAATGTTAGGGGTATTTGTGGAAGATCACATAAAGGATTAAGACTTTAGGCTTAAGTGGAAGGACAATTTAGTCTTTAGCCACTCATTAATGACATGGCTATAAGGATTGTCATTTAAGGAGAGTGGAGCACGACAATTACAAGGAAAAAGAGCAAAAGAAAGAAACAAAAGGGAGAATGGAGAAGAGAGTATGTCCGGTGGTGGAGAAAGAAGAGAGAAGAGGAAAATAACTTAGGGTTTTCGATTTTTGGGAGACTTCAAGCATGATTTCAAGTTGATTCTAAAGGGAAAAGATGGTAAAGGAGGAAAGCTTCCCATGTGGCTTGGCAAATTCCGAAATTGGAAGAGATTGAGGTAAGAGGTGAATTTTGATCTTTAAGTTTTTAATGAATTGTTGGTCTAGAAATCATGGAAATGATATGAGTTTGTGGATTATGAAGTCAATTTTGGAGATTACATGTTGTAATTGATTCAATTTTGGATAATTGGGAATTAGGGTTTATGTCAATTTTTGTGATTTGGAGATTTTAGAAATTCTTGCTTTAGATAGCTTGGAAAAATGATGATTATGGGTTTCCTATAGTTAATTTTGAGGATTATGCTAATTATGATGTTGAATTTGGATGATTATGGCTTAGGGAATTTTCATTTGGAGGAAAGAAGGAAGAAATGGAAAAATTGATGCCTTGGACAAGTTGTTAGCATGGAAATAAGGTGGGTAATGTATTTATATTTTGAATTATAAGTAAATTGTGTGTTTTAGAAAATTCAAGAAAGGAAAATTTTAATTGATTTATGATTGAAAGATATGTTTATAGTTTGAATTATAAGTTATTTATGTGATTTTGAAAATCAAGAAGCAAAATATTTATAAATTATTGTTTATGTTAAGGTTTGAAAATTTTGATTTTCAAATGATTAAATTCATTGTTTTGGAATGGTTGATTGAGTTCATTGATTTTGATTGATTGAAATTTTTAATATGTAAATTTCGTGTCATTGTGTTTGAATGAATGGAAAATGTTTATGTGATTTGTAATGTGATTTGTGAATTAGACAATAGATATATATATTTTTGATTTACAAGCTAAATTTTGTGCTCTTGAAAAATCAAGAAAGTGAAAGAAAGAAGTATCGGATTTTACTTAATTCTGAATGTTTTTGAAAAATTGTTCCAAGTCTAAAATGTTTTGATAAATGAAGGAAATTTCTGAAGTTCTCTATTTATTAGGTTTTTGAAAAAAAAATCAAGTATGTATAAAGATTTGAAAATTTTTATTTTCGAAGGCTTAATTTCTTGATCTTTGTAATGACTTAAGAAATTGGATTTTTTAATGATTTATGAAATTGATCCAATCGTTAAATTGATTTTTTTCGAAAGATTGGATAAATTGTTAAAACTCATTTCAGATGATTTGATAAAAAAATCGATACAATTATACAGTCATGTGATTTGAATGATTTTTGCAAATTATGAAAAACTTGCATTCAAGAAGTAAATTGTTTTGAAAATTTCTTATTTATATTTTTGAAAAGTAAAGAAGAAGATTAAAATATTTCAAATTATTGATTTAGAATGAATTGAATAATTATTGAAATTGTTTCAACAATTAATTATAATGATTCAATTGTTACATTCAATAGTTTGGAATGTTAAAAAATTTACAAGTTTAAACGTTTTGATAAATTAAGAAAATTTTGGAAATGTTACTTTCATTGGTTTTGCAATGATTTAAGAAATTGTTACAATTGCTAATTTTAATATTTTCGAATGATTAAAATTAAATTGATTTCGGAACTATTTTCAAATTGTTGAATTCATTATTTTCGAATGATTGGAAAAAAAATTACTACATTTGTTTGAGATGATTTGATAAAATCGATTCAATTGTTACTTTCTTAGTTTTGAACGATGTTGTTAATTATGAAAAATTGATGCATTCTTTGATTTGGAGACTTAAAAATCCTTTGGATTTGAATGTTTGCATGATGGTTATGTGAATTAGCAATTGTGGGAACTATGAATTGAATGTGTTTGATTTATGATTGAAATGTAATATGCGAATTTTTGTGACTATGTGTTTGCACGATTGCGATAATGTGATGTGCATTTTGTAAATGTTAAGGTGTCTAGTATGACACAATATGAAAAATTGAGTTTTAGAAATGTTCCTTCGGGCAATCTGATTTTCAAGCATGAATATGTGATATGTGGGTTTGGTTAGGTCCCTTAAGATTGAGTCAGTGCACTGTCTCGTTTTTTAAAAGCCTTCTCTCAGCTGCCTACTAGTGGCACTGGAGTTTCGATATCGGACTCCCATAAGTCACGGCTACACTGGACTGCGATGCGAAAAGGTGTAGTATGTTTCGTTCATGGCTGCACAGGACTGCTATGCGGGAATGTGTAGTACGTTCTGTTTTGGACCGACCCAAACCGTTTGATGTGTTATGTGTTATGTGTTTTTGTTTATATCTGTATGCATGCATATTTTGAGTTGGTTTATGAACTGTGAAACTTCGGAGAAATTTATGAAATGAGAAAGTAAATTATCAATCATGAAATTTTGGAAATTTGTTATAATCGTTTTGAGAAGTTGAAAGTTTGAAAAATAGGATTTTTGATAAATTATATCGAGTGAAATGTTTATAAATGGAAAATGAGTTTTGGGAAAATGTTTTTGCTTATCATTCAATTTATAAACATATTATCCACGAGCTGTGTAGCTTACCCCCTTTCATCCCCATCTCCAGGTTTCAAAAAGGAGATCGGATGAAAGAAAGTCAAGTCATCTATTCGTTTTTGCTTAATTTGTAAATTGTGAATTTTGGAATTTAGAAATGGTTTGTAAATGGCTTGGAATGCCATTAAAATGTGTTGTGTATTCATTATGGGAATGTATTACGAATTCTGGACATGTGTATTGAATTAAGTTTTGGATGGGATTTTGTATGATTATGGAAATGTTTGGTGAGTGAATATAAATGTGATTGATTTTTGGGTTTGGATTGAATTAGGAATTTGAATATGGAATTGATATATTGAATGTGATTTGGGATTGAATGGTGACCTTGTATAAAGACTTGAATTATGACATTATGTATAATGGTTATAATTTGTATATTGAGTTGAGAAATTAATAGGAATTGGATTTGTATAATGTGTTTTGGATATGGATATGTAGATATAAGATTGCGTTTGTTGTGTTGGATTCCGGACGGGGAGTTCGATGATACTGGCTATTATGTGAGAATATAGAAGTGTATTTTTGAACACTTTGCAGGTTAAGGTTAGTTAGAATGCAGCCGTTATGCTGCCGAAATTTTGATAAAATTGGTAATAAGATGAATTTTGGGAATTGTTTGTTTATATAAGAAGTTTGTATGAATTTTATTGAGGGAAATTTCCAATTGAGGAAAGTATGTTGTTTTGAGTAATATAAGATTTGGATAAAGGTGAAAGAAATGGAAAAGAAAAAAAAAAATACTGATTCAGATGGACTTTCGGATAGTTAAGTCTTAAGGTTTTCAACGCAATCGTTTTTCTAAGTATATGTTATCGGATGTCGGAACTTGTGTTTCAGTTTAATAGCATCGTTTGGTTGTTTTGTTTCCGAGCCAATACGATAATTCGATTCGTGTTTGCTTCGCTTTTGATTGTTTCCGCCTTATGTTTATGATTCGGTTTCTTTCGTTTTATTCTTAAATTTTGCTTTTGCCATTTGGTTTCGCCTTTTGATCCGCTTTGTACTTTGTTTCCACCTTTTGTTATTTGATTCGCCTTCGGATTCGATTTATCCGATTTGATTTCACTTTGGTATCGACCATTTTCGTTTCGTTTCTGGTTGGGATCTGGTTTCGAGATTGGGTCCCAACAATATATATATATATATATATTTGATTTCGCTTTGGTATCGACCATTTTCGTTTCGTTTCCGGTTGGGATTTGGTTTCGAGATTGGGTCCCAACAATATATATATATATATATATATATATATATATATATAGGGTGTTTACATTGTCATACATGATGGGTAATACTAATTAGTGGCATTATATGATGTACATAACTAACAGTGTGGCACGTACCAACATGTATGGTATATGTACAACATATGATTAATAGTTACATAACCTATGACACCATTATGCATAGCAGTATATTTACACAAGTATGCATATACCATTATGTATAGTACAATAATATACAATTGGTACCAACTATTATGTATACACTTGTACCAACTATAATACAGTCCTGACTATGGTGTTATACATAGGTATACTATAATATTATGGTATGTAGTATGCTTAACCAACAGTCTTACATGTTATAAGACTATTATGTTGCTAAGTTAATACATAGTAGTACACACAGGCCATTGCTATGTTTAACCTTACACATAGGTACACTTATAACAGTCAATACATAGCAGGCACATTGCCTAAGTATGTGTTATCAATCATATACATACTATGTACATAATGTATTTATATAGTAACCAATATTGATAGCATAAACCGATGGTATATGTTATACTATTCCTATGCATCCATGTAGGTATAGTAACATTACATATCAATGTGTGGTATAACATATAGATTACCTATGTGTAAGTTTACTACACATAGGTTATAATAATCAGTATAACCATTAGTCACATAACAAGATTAGTGTGTATGGTCACATGTGTTATAGTATACAATATTACTATATGGTATATAATAATACAAACCATGAAACTTATGTGTACCATTATGTGAATACTAGCATAGTATGTTAGCTATCAGATACTACACGAGCAATATAATTGCATATAGTAATAATGGTAGCAAATATATGTAGTGTAACTTGATACTATTATTAGTATATTCACCAAGTATCCATACACTATTGTATAACCCATTATATACATCATATGTACACATACTTGATGGATATTACATATGTATAATATCCATCAAGTACAATATTGATATAACATTGGTGGTAGTACCATATGTGTACCTATGTCATTGTAATTAGACATACCAAGTATCCCAAGTGAGTATCCATAGAAAGTGGACACATTGGTACCTATATATTGCATAACTTAGTCTAACCATCATAGCCAATATGTTATATACCATTTTTAGCATAGTGTTATATTATACTATTGCATTATATGTATTGTATGTGGTGTATGATATATGTTATACCATTAATATGTATATGGATAAACATTAGTATAGCCATTAGTATAAAATCCATAATGTATGTAATATATATCGTTATAAGATATATATAGTGTAATGTACCAGCCATAGTAATGGTATCAATATTATAGTACATACACGCATAATGCCATCTAGTACATATCTTAGCATTGTTACAGATAGCAATCGCCCACTATACTATAATGTGTGATACTATAGTATAATATAGTACTATAGTTGTTATAGTATGTCATTCCAATATACAGCTTACCATATATATGGTATATTTGATGTAGTTACTATACATATGCCATTGCAACTGTGTACATCATAATATAGTATGTCATGCATATATGGTTATTGTATGGATAAACATTAGTAAGTATAACCAAAGCCAAGAATGTATACCTAGCATAATATAGTGACACATATATACATACCAATACTAACGCCATAAACTATGGTATAATCATACTTGTTGTATATGTAGTATTGAATGGATAACATTATACTAAGTATTGTAAGTATATATAGTAACTTATTGTAACATTATACGGATATACTAAAATGGTCCACTACATGATTGTTATATCGTTGCATAATACATGTAGAGTATGGTAATATATACAACCATTAATGGCTATATGTACAATATATTTCAATGTTTGTATGGTATAGCATTGGGTACTGTAACCAGTGTAGTACCATGGTAGTATACTTATATTGATACCACTCAGTTAGTACGGTATAATAGTATTGGCTATAACTATTGTATGTATTACAAGTATACATTATGTGTATGACCATATGTTAGCCCTAGTATAATGCTTTACTGAGTATCTACCAATGCTATCAACAAATAAGTTAACTGTTATACGCTATACATGGATGTACAATTAGATCATATTGTAATTACTTGGTATACACAACAATACATGTGGGTACATAGTATGGTACTATGTATAACATACAATAGTTACCACATCTATGCTATAATCTAATTATACACCCATGTACACATTTAGTCAATATTGCATAATACCATACAATGGATAATATACTATGATTATATGTCGTAGTATAATGTTATCCAGTACATTATAATACGTTTAATAGCAAGTTATTGGGCTACACATACTCCCATGGTACACTGTGTCAATTACCAAACATAGTATGATATAATGCTATAGTAGCCCAATAACTGTATGTGTAATTATTTTATTACTATACATAGTATGAATGGATACGTAACATACTGACGTTTGATAATGTGGCATGGTTATTTGCCTAACCATAGATGTCTACACTGTATATATATAGTATGTGATATAGCAATGTAACCATAGTAGTACATATTATGTATGCCAGTACGTACAATATTGAACAACTTGTATGTATGGTTACCACTGGACAGGACTATAATGTAGTAACACCATATCATAAACTGTGGTAAGTATATAACTGTAGTATATACCATAAGGTATATACATGTTATACGTACTAGTATAACATGGGCCATTCATTATGCCATATTGGTACTAGTGTTGGTTACACAACACTGTATTGTAATACAGTAGGTACACAATACATATATATTATTCATGTGGTGTACTACAACTTATATATACCATACGTCTACGCAGTATAGCACGTGATGTATACTAGGTAGGTGTATGAATACACTATGATTGTACATTACCAAGTTATATATTACTACTACAGTATACTATATAGCATAGTTAATTGTATAGTAGGATGGTTCCATAAGGTTAGTGCCTGGTATAGTATCAATTGTGGGTACCAGGTACTATAACATATATCAGACACGTAGTTAGTTAATATATACAACAGGTACCTAGTATAGTTAATAGTAACATATGTACACATTGTACATTAATTGATGTTTATTGCATCCAGTATGGTTGTAGTCCAATATACATAATGGGTCTAGCATATACCATGGAGCCATACATTCTAATGCACATTTATAAATGGTGGGTACAATCATAGTAACACATTTTTATAATAGTGGTACTGTGTGTACCACTATTATTATACATATGACATGTAGTTGGTATGTACCTGTTACAGATTATGTACACTGTACAGTAATGGATATGGTATTGCATACTATACAAACTATGTAACAACATGTATGACATATGTAATGGTAGTATAGATTACATTTATACACACTATACAATATACTATAGTATGTACCACTTGTTACACATAATGGTATATTGTTGCATGTTATACTTAATATAGGTATGTACGCTATATTAGGGTCATATGGATAATATATTATTATCCATATGTGTATAGTGAATGGTATACCAGTATATGAATTGTCACCATACCTGTCAAATGTACTATAGTGGCATATATTGTCACTATAGGACATATACCCTAGTTGTATACATTGTGCCTGGGGAACAATATAATAATTATACAAGTGTGGTACGTAATAGGTATACATACATATGGCGTCCAATATACAACTATTATACAATACGTGGATAAGTAGTAGGTATCCACTGTAATATATTACTCACTATTACTATAATAATTACAATATTACTGGTACACATTCATAGTGTAATATATATGGATACCACATAGTGTACATATGTATACTAGTATGCATGATAGTATACATATGTACACTAAGATTATAGCACTGTTGTTATTATTTCCACTATAATAGTATGTAGCCATGGACAACACTACATACTATGGTACATGTACCATTTACATACTATATACACATACTTATATAGTAGTACATATATGTGCCTATTGTATATAATAGTCTTGTATTAACGCATGCTTAGTATAACATACTAATATGTATAGCCAATGTTACACGTATAAACTACTATAACAATGTATATAGTATTATACTATATACTAATGCATTGTCTATAATACGTACATTCAAGATTATGTGAGCAAGCTAACACACTGGTTAACATATTTGTATACATACATTCAGTATTATGTAAGCAAGCTAATACACTGGTTAACATATTTGTATACTATCATGCATGATAGTACAATAGTTATGTTATTGTATAATAGCATAGTAACATAGTACAGTGCTAGGTTATAATGTTACAGTACGTGGATATACGTTATGTATACCAACGTATAGTATGTTATATGTTGGTATAACATACTATACATACAATATAGCATATAGTGTGTATAATATGTTGGATTCCGCTTGTTTTCGTAATCCAACTCTGGATGTCTTAAGCCTTGACCATCATCGGTTCATCTTCACTCCCATAAAATCCCAATAATTTCCCTCATAATTTGTTCAATGGCATGACCACATAAAATTAGTTACTATGCTCAAACTCATTTCTCCTATTTGTGAACAGAATTTGGAAATCTTCAAACAAGAATTTCAATTTGGCTTCTTCAGAGAAATCATAGCTCTAAGCCTCTATTTTGTTTTGAAGTAAGAATCACCTCAATCGGAGCTATATAGCTCAAGATACGCTTAAAATTCCAAAGAGAGTTTATACCTCAATCATGCTCTTTAAACTGACCTCTCACTTTCTTACGATCAAACTTTTTCAAATCAAATCCAAAATATCCCAATTTTCATGTAGAGATAAACTCATGTATTAGGAATCTATCGCTTCAAGAGTCACTTCATTTGGAGGCCGTATGAGGGAGTTATGATCAAAAGAATCTAACATGTTCATACCCTCAATCAATTTGTACCTATCTTGGAGCGATTGTCATAACTTTCACCACAAATGTATAATTGATTTAGTTTTTGACCAATGGAAAGAAGACTTCGAGATCTACAACTTTCGTGAAGACCACAAAATCAGATTCTATCTCTAAAATGGTCAAAAATCGCGATTTACTAAAGCTGACCAGTGAATGTCCGTTTAAAGGACATTGTCGGGCCAAAACAGACCTTCTCACCTGAGAAAATCCGTTAAACAGAAATCAAGTCCATTAAACGGACATGGGCGATGCTGGGGGTCCTTTTTGACCCGTAAAGGTCCGTTAAACGGACATGGGGATTCCCAAAACTCCTCCAAACCCTCTCCAATGCTTCCTACATCCAATCTAACATCATATACATTTATAATCTTCACAAATTCACTTCTTCTAATGCAATCACACTCCTAAAACATTCAATTTCCACTTTGGGTGCATCAAACTCCCAAAATTCAACTCAAATAAATTATCACAAACCCAAACTCTCATCATTCACCATGATTTTCATGTTTAAACTTCCTAAGCAGCATCTTCACTTATAATATTCATATCTTTTCACTCCGATATCCTAAATTTGCATACTTTATAGCGTCGGAAAGCTAAGAGGATCATCTATAACTTTTATTAAGACATCTTGGTCAAAATCATCATAGATTAATACAGAATTTCTTCTGAACTCAGAACACACAATTTACCCTCATGAAAACTTGAAATTTATCCCAATTTCACTTCATTAATTGCACATCATTCATAACAATTTAACTATCAGTTGGAATTCATCCAACCCTCAATCTCAATTCATTTGACTTCTCATATTCATCAACGTCTCTACATTCATAACATCTCACTGATGTGTATATATATATATATATATCAACCATTCATGCTCTACATTCATCATCCTCATCCATACATCAATCTTAATTCATTAACAACAAATAAGAATTTTCAAAACTTCAATGGAATTCGAAGCCATAATACATTAATGTTCCAGAATCTCTAAAGTACACAAGATACTTGAATAATAATTGCTCAAAATATAATTACAACTTTGTGTATATAAATCTCTCCAAAGCAAAATAAAACATGCAAATTCGGATTTAGTCCTTGATTCACTTTTACTTGATCTCTTGTTCTTCACCTGAAGATGGGGAAAGAGAAGGGGTGAGCTCGAAATCTCGTTGGTAACAGTTTTATAAATGGTAATAAGCAAAAACCATTTGAAACTTTCATGATTATAGCAAAACCTCATTGAAAATTTATAAAACATTCATTTCTAAAAATTGTCAACTTGTAAAGCAAATTCACACTTCACCTAAGTCAAACAATCATCAAACTTATCAACACATGAAAACACATAAACACATCATAATGGTTTGGGTAGGTCCATATTCATGACGCACTACACATTCCCATATAATGGCCCTGTGTAGCCGTAAACTTGAGGAAGTCCTTGAAGGAGCTCCGTGCCATTAGCGGGCAGGTGGGAGAAGCCTATTCTTGGTCAACTAGCACGTGACGGTTCTTAAGGGACTACCACAAACCCACTTAACATGAAGTTCATGAACTTGAAAACATTTGGCCCATATGACACATTTTTGAAAAACTTAACTTTCATGAGCATGCACCATTCATATGCAATTCTATCATCATTTCACAATTTCACAACCACAAGTATATGCCAATCATAATAACCCTTTCTCAAATCATGTGAAGGAAACATGTACCACAATTACGAAGCATTTAGCAATCATTCTAAAAAATTCATTTACAAAAAACATGTGGAAATTTGCAAGCATTCGAAGAACAATAAATGCGCTTTTATCAAGTAGTTGGAGAAATCAATTAATTGCATTTATTGTAAGAACATTTATAGCTTATTAACTCAATTATAAAAATGTCACCCACCTTAATTCCTTGCTTGAAACTTGACTCAAATTGCCTCCCCTTGATCTTGATTCCTCTTGCCTCTCTTAATCTCCTTCATCCATGGAAAAATCTCCAAATCAATAGACATCCAAATTGAACAACCCATAAGACATAATCACCAAAATTGGTCTTAGAAAACTTAAACCCATACCATTCTTAAGCCATAAGAACCAAAATCTCTCAAAAAATCCATTCTTACCTTGAATCTTGACCAAATGAAGAGTTTCTTAGCTTGAATTCCTCTTATTCCTTTTTTCTTCTTGCATCAACTTCAAAATCCCTCTAGAAAACTAAGAAATGAAAAACCCTAGCTTTTCCTCTTTTTCTCCCCTCTTTCTCTCTTTTTCGTGCTTCTCTCTTCTCTCTCTCTAATTCACATTTTTGCTTCTTCTAAATGAAAGACAACTCATTTCTCTTGCCTTTTATACCATTAATGATTGGACAATGTCCATTTTGCCCTTACTTATATGCCTTGCAACTTAAATGGCCTAAGTGGTCTTCCAATTTTTCCCCTCATGCAAACTTATCACCTTAATACAATAATTCAATCAACCCATGCAATATGATCTTACTCAAATTAACATGCTAATTAACTCCCATTAACATGCTAATTAATTCCACAAAAATAACCTATTAAGACCTCAAAATTCATTTAAATCATGCTTAACTCCTTTCGAAAATCAACACCTTTTCTAATCATGCAATTGAAGGAATTTGCTTGTACTTTCTTCTAGAGAAATGCTATTCATTGTCTTAATTTTATAATGACATAAAAAATATTCAATTTGGTTTAGAAATCTAAAAGTTATACTTAAACATTTCCAAACTGGTCTTATACTGAAATAATATGCTACGCTTAAATTCCACCCAAAATTCACTTTCTTAGAGACTGAATTAAAACTCAATTTCATCATACCATTTGTAACCCTATTTCTCTAGTTTAATTCAAATCAAGAATTATTTGATTCGGATAACTAAAGCAAAATTTATGGTTCAAACATTTTCGGACTGTTACTAAACCGAGACTGTACACTATACCAAACTTCACTCCAGAAATTAAAAGTCTTAAGGACTGAATTGAAATTCGATTCCTTTAGATAACTTGTAGCTCCATGACTCTAGTTTAGTTAGAAACAAAAATCAACTCATTTGGGACTCTACAGATCAAAATATCATCAAAATACTGAAGTATGTTCAGTAAAATATCCAACTCATACTCTATTTACCGATCCTCTCACTTGATTCAATCAATCTTTTCTGCTTTATTTCAAATTCAAGAATTCTCCTTTTCTATACACATGAAGAATCGCCAACAATTCCTCATTTAATAGTTCTAGCTTCCAAGGAAAGTTCGGGGTTCAACATAATGTACTATGTATATTGGTACCATATAATGTACACATAGTATACTATTACCACGTATTGCATACAAGTGTGTAGTATTAGCTAGTGTATTTACTATAATGTACTATGTTGCGGTAATGGCCATATTATGGATTATGACACTACTATGTTATATACATATATAATCGGTATATCCTATTATACGTATTGTGTACCATTATATACCAACCAATATTATCATACTAGGCAATAATATTGATACATGATATAATATCGAACATACGTAGTTATATATGTACTTGGGTTGGCTTGTACATAACATATTAGTACATAATTGTATATGTTAGTTGTGTATAACCTATTGCATGTGGTCATATATAACGTTAGTTACAATACGCTTATGTAACCAATATACATAATCGCTGTGTATGTGATAAATGTAATTATAAGTATATAACATTACAATTATATTGTATGCATGTACTATTGGATCATGCATTACGTTATACAAAATGTGTACTGTATACTATGTTATATACATGGTTATATCATGTATATAACCATCAAACCAATAGTATTATATGTACCATAGTACACTGTACAATATTTATACACTTTATACACTTGCTATATGTACACTGGCACCGTGATACGTATTGGTATACATAATGTCATGCCAAGATTGCTTGTGAATAAGTCACTATATGGTGTAGTATATGTATTGTTGCATAGAGCATGTTACATTCTATATATATGGTTAACTACCATTATTATAGTTATTGGTTATATGTAATAACCAATAACTATAATAATGGTAGTTACCACACCATATAATAAGTATACTTGTTAATACACTAAGGTACATTATAGTGATTATAATAGTCATTGTATCTATACATATGTAACCAATACATATATGTAATGCATAGTGCATGCATACATATACTATGTTACATAGTACAATGTGTACTATGTAACATATAGTATATATACTAATGACTACTATTGAAATGGTATAGGTTAACTGTTATAGTGGTATTGAAATAGTATAGTGGTATACACATACTATGTTACATAGTACAATGTATTAGATATTAGTATCTCTATGGTACACAGCTATGTAGTCACCTATAGTATACACCAACATCAATGAATGTACGTATGGTATTATACTAGATGTATCCAATATATCAATAATGTAACATAGATATGTGGGCCCATATACTATGTATGTATATGATTACATACGATATGGCACATTAGGGGTTATAAGTTGGGATACAACCAAGTAGTATGTGTAAATTGCATAATATAATTGAATCAGATACCATTCAATTGTCTGTATACTGAATTGTATTATGCAATGTCTATAATTGACATGTTTATTGTATACATATATTATGGATGGGTCCATATACTATGTATGGACCCAGGCTAATTATTATATTGGTTATGTGCACAAAGGATGCACACATAGTAATGTATATTATACACCAATAATTGTAGTATACACTAACTCAGATAATAAGATGTCTAATACAACCATAGGTTGTATTAGACATGGTATACATTAACAATATATATATATAATACTATACATATGTAGATTAACAATGTTATTACTCACTATGTTATTAGCATATGATTATAAATTGGGTTACAAGTGTTATACGAGCTAGTGTATGATACACAGGTTACCATACGTACTTGTTATACTATGATACACAGGTTACCATACGTACTTGTTATACCATATATACCAAATGTATGTATGTTACGATTGTGGTATTGAAGCACAGTAGTATGTTGTACATACATAGTAATGGCCTACATATAATGGTAAGTATCCATATCTTTGGCCATTCTATGCTATACATATGTGTGATAAATCGTTAATAATATATGATAGTACATATACATATACTATGTCAGCACACTAACTAAGTATGTGGTACTTGTTTCCACAGTGTACCATTGATAATTGTTTAGTATTGGCTGTGTACTATGGACATGCAATAGATGTACACTAAACGCATACACATGCTAGTGTCTCAATGTAGTGTATATTTACCCAATATCCATAGCATAGTCACTATATAGGTACACATTTACCAGCAATAGTGACCAGTTGTATATGATCATGACCACACGATTCTATACCATATGTATTACTACACCATGAGTATAATGCTATATTGGTGTTTAATGGATAGTAAACATATAGATGTCTAGTAACATGCATATGTAGTTACAATAAGTACTTACTATGCTATCATCTAATTATGACAGATTGTCTAGTATTACATATACTAATATAGGTATATAGTATACACCACATAGTAAGTACTTATTGTAATGTATTTTTAGTATATAGTATTGCTAAGTAGTCGTGTAACAGTATAATAAGTGGTCCTGTGGGTTAGCCATATTATGTACTAGTGTTAAGTAAAATGTTATAGGTCATGCATGTAACCATATTGTATAGTGATGACATCAACGTATAATATGGTACAATGGTTTATTATTGTAACATATACCATAAAATTGTCTGCATATTATCGGTGTATATGTAATAATCCATCAACACATATGTATTACATTACATATATGTTGATGGATTGTTCCATATGTATTAATACATATGTAAAGCTAATGTTACATATGGACATACCATGTGTTAACAACATAGTACATATATACTATACTTGTAACACATTAGTACTATACATTTGGTATATTATATACTAGTATTGTTATATCACATATTGTATACCAAATATGGATAGTATTTACATTGTTATGTTATCCACAATATATTATTTCATGAGAGTACTTACTGTTTGAAACATGACATCCATTAGATGGGTTATATACCATTTTTGGATAACCTAGGCCATTATTGGTCAAATGTGCTATAGGATTATACTTTGATAATCCTGGTATAACATATTGTATACACCACATGTGGTAATATACACGACTACCTAGTTATATTATAATATACATGTTTACACATTACAAACATTATGACCAATGCAACATAGTAGTATAAGGATTGTCCAGTGTTAATATAATGATCTAGAATCCCTCAACCAATTTGTGTAAGCTATATATCCATTTGTCAATAGTATTGTAAGTACTCTAAGCAATTATGGTGTCATACACTTGTATATAGGGATGTATACAAGTGTCATAATACACAATGGATACTTGGAGAATGTAATATCTTTACCTATAACATACCAAAGTGTATAATACTTGTATTAGAATACCAATTATTGACTATTCTTAAGTCAGTAAATGCTATTCTAACTAGTGCATGGATGTATTACCAGAGTGTATAAGTGTTAGCCTGGATGTTACAACTGGGTACACGTTATACTTGTATGTTGTAACTAGTGACGGAGCCAAGAATTTAGGATAGGAGGGCCCAAATATTTAATTTTTTTAATTTTGGGGGGCCCAATGCACCACTGGCCTTCAAATAACTCCGTCCTTATATATACATATATATATATATATATTAAAAATTAGAAATATTTAATTTTCTAAAATTTTGGGGGACCCAGTGCCCCACTGGGCCCTATCTATCTTCGTCCCTGGTTGTAACCCAGTTATGTTTGTACTATAATTAAATACTGTATATAATCCTATACGTACATTAGTAGGATTATACAATTGATTAGTATTACTTGTATGGATGTACAATTGTGTAGCAGTAATGCTATACGTATGTATCACATTAACTTATATACGTATTTATATATTAGCAAGTCATCGATATATGCCATTGGTATACAAGTTATATTATACACATGTATACAATATGGTATATATTAGGCACAGATATTATATTGTACATATACAAGTATTGTGGATAAATTATGTATTGCACTACTATACATCCATGCATATGTAGCACCTGACATTGTACAGTTGTGGTATATGGCTATAGTACACTGTGATGCATATGTTAGTATATATTGTAACTGTTAGCAAATAATAAGACCAATATATAGTATAAACACGTAGCATACTTGCATACCTACCTAATGTTAGTGCTAGGTATTATAATAGTTACCACATATATTCAATATCACAGTATGGTATAACATATATGGCTATAATGTCCCTATATGCCCTCGTACCATATCCTTTGTATAAGGTGATACAATATACGTTATGTGCATATACATTATACATCAATTAGTTGATATGTACATTGGTACTATAATAACCTAGTAATAATGTATTGGCTTACCATGATATTGTTCAATGTAGGGTAAAGGAATGGTACCATATACTATACATTATGTACCCTAGTATGTACAATAATACATTGTGGATTATGTGATGGACACAATTGCTATGCTTATTGGCTACATGCTATGGTATTGTATATGTATCAATTGGTAACTGCATGTACTATATCAATTGGGATTGTTACATGCAGTGTATGAGTATGGTCATATACACTAGCCTTATAACTGGAACTATGTCCACCATGTATATATGCCATGACTAGGGTATTATAAGGCATTAGTAGTGTACCTTATACTATCTAGCGTAAGTATAGTGGGATGTACAAGTTATAGAATATTATTGGTATACTAGTGTGGTATACCATGTTCCACATACGTTAATATAACTATAGTATTAACATACACTTATACTATACCACATATATCTCGTAATAGTAGCCTAACAATTATTGTATTGTAACAGCTTAGTACTATAGTATTATACATCTATAGTATATGTTAACGCATCAACACGATATTATATACCAGACGTAGTACTAATTATATACCACATAATAGTATATAGTAACCACATATCAAGTTATGTGGTTACTATATACTATTGTTGTAAGTATCAAGGCACCACTTTAGGTAGCACTATGTGTTATACCATAATCCTATGTATCTTGTACATATAGCATTGGTACTAATGTATATATTCATCCTAATAAACACCATATATCCCGATCGTGTTATGATTACATTATATAATATAATGGGTACTAAAGTACATAGCATACGTTATATGGTATTGTATGCCATATTCTAGTATATTGTATACACATAAAAGTACCATAATGTATGTTTACAACTATATACTGTCTTATATAAGTAAGTGCATCTAATATCCATGTTATGCCAATACGCCATGCCCAGTTTATGGTACTAATGTGTATACACCCTAACAGTGTAAAACTATAATGCATAATACGTTATTGACTAATAGGTAACGTATATACGTATTTAGGGTGTATACACATTAGTACCAATGCTTGTAATGTAGTATCTATAGGTACTACTATATATTACACTGCTATGGTATGACCAGTCAGTGATGGTAACCAACTATGTTAACTAGTATGTATTTGCATATGTTAATGGTTACTTGTGACATATATACACATACTATGGTATATACACACATTACATATATACCATACTATCCATATTGTACCCAATACGCATGGTATACATATTTTAGTGATAATGTATAATACACATAGTGGCATATACCATAACATTAGTAGTATGATATATATTGCTTAGTGTACCCATGTAGTATACTACACTGGTTTATATACATACCAAGTAGACGGACTGGTAAATAGCACACATTATGGTAACCAACAATAGCCAATAAGATATGTACACCATTACTTACACAATGGTATATGCCACCAACTTGTCCATATATATGTGTCCATTGTAGTAACAGTGCTAATACAACTACTATTCCTAATTATATGATTAGAATGTATACCTATACTATAGTACATAGTATACATTGTAATCCTAAGTAATGATAGTAATATCTTGTAACTATGGTATACTAATGGTTGCAATATGTATAGACATATAGATATACCCAAGTGTAGGAGTGGTATAGTATTATATGGTATACTAATATATAATGTAATACTATATCTAATAAAGGTAACATGATTTAGTTATAACACATGTATGCTATATCAATTATATACCACTATGTCACATACTAACCAAAGTATACGGTATCCTGTAACTATGTATAGTACATAGTGGCATATTGTATTCATTAACATATCATATATAGTATAAATTGTATAATAGTATAACTGTTGGCCCCCAAATTCTTTCTTATTGAATAAACATGATTTCAATTTATTTTGAGGTTTTGTTTGATTAATTGCTTTTGGTTAGAGTTTAATTAGCATGTGAATGGTTGGAGGATTTATTGCTTAGATTGATGGAATTAGAAATATTAAATGGAGAAATTAAGATTAAGTTAGAGTATAGTATGGTGTAAGTTAAATTGAAGAAATGAGAATGTATAAGGGCAAAATGGGAAGTTCACTTAAGGTAAAAAGGCATAAGGCTTACAAGGAGGGGTAGATTGGTCTTTTTGGCTTCATTAAAAGAAAGAAAGAAGACTTGTTGTGTATTAGGAGAAGAAGGAACAAAAATTAGAAGGAGAAGAGAGGAGAGTGTTTCGGTTGAGAGGAGAAAGAAGAGAGAAAGAAGAACAACTTAGGGTTTCACATTTCTTTGCTTTAGAAGAGTGATTTTAAGAGTTTTTCAAGAAGGAAAAAGAAAGAGGAAGACTTGATCTTCCATTAAAGCCAAAGAGCAAAAATCGTTGGTGGAGATTCAAGGTTAGTTGTTTCAAATCTTTTGGAATTTTGAAGGTTTTGGTTCAAATGGCTTAGGAAAATTATGGGTATGAGTGTTCTCGGATAAATTTCATGCTTTTGTTTCTTTAGGTTTTCCAATTTTGAGATCTCTTTTGAATTGGTTTTTTATGATTCTGAAGAAATTCAGGGGAGGCAAGAGGAGCTAGAGGAAAGGCATCTTGAGCAAGTCTAAAGCAAGGGATTTTAAGGTGGATAACATCTTTATAATTGAGAAAATGAGCTAGTACAATTATTTTCAATAAATGGAATTTAATGCTTTCCAACAACTTTGAAAATGTGTATTTATTACTCTTTAGGATGATTTGAGATTGTGACATGTGTCTTTTTTCTTGTAAATGAATTGTGAGAATGTTTTCATATTGTGTTAATGATTGTAAAAGAATGTGAAAGTGATTTTTGAAAGAATGCAATGGTTCTAAAATTGCCTTTTGGAAATATGTCATTTTGGCCAATATGTTTGAAAAAAAAGTGAAATGTATGCTTATATGGGTTTGTGGTAGTCCCTTAAGTAAGTCAAGTGCACTTGTCTATAGGCTTTTCCCGCCTGCTTGCTAGTGACATGGAGCTCCTCACGGACTCCCCTAAGTTCACGGCTACATATGATTGCTACGCGAAAATGTGTAGTACGTTCTGTTTTGGATCCACCCGAACCATTTCCGATGTGTTTATGTGGTTATGATTTGAAATCATTTTGGTGCATTCGTTGTGTTGATTTTGTAAATTGCTTGATAAGTTGTAAATTTTGGAACACATATGTGGCATAATTTTCAATGTAAATTTTGGGTTGGAATTAAATGATTCAAGGATTTTTTGCTTGTTCTTGGTTATAAATGTGTTACTCACAAGCCGTCGAGCTCACCCTCCTCCCCTTTTTTTTTCTTCCCATCCACAGGTGATGAGCAAGAAAATGAGTGACCGAATCGAGGTCAAGGCATCACTCCCGTTTGTTTCTTTTTTTTTTTATTTTGAAGCTATATTTTGTAAACAAAGCTTTAGTTGCTTTTTTGGTGCAAACTTACTGTTCATGTGGCTTCTTTGTAATTTGAATTTTTGAGACTTTAATGTATTAGGGCTAGAAATTCCCACTAAAGCTTTGTAAGAACTCATATTTTGATATTAATGAAAGATATTCAGGTTTTATTGTGTTTTGCCAATGTTGTTCCAAAGGTTACTTTGCTTTGTTTTTGTAAATGTCCATAAGGGTAGGTTTTGTGTATGTTGGCTTTGAGGCAAATTCTGGACTGTTATAGGATAAATTGGATCAAGTAGCCTTTTTGAAAGTTATAGAGGAATTTCATAGCTTTCCAACGATGTATAATATGCCATTTTTGGATGTAGGAGTTGAAAGATGTGAATTTTTGAATTTTAGGTGCTGTCTAGGATGGCAATTTCGAGACAGTAAGTTTGAGTAGAATTTTGACCCTCACAAAGGTAAAATTTGTTTATAAAGTCTTCTTGAAGGTGGAAGTTTATCTTTTTTATCTTTTCATTGATATAAAGTATGACATTTTTGAACCACGGAGCTGAAAGATATGATTTTTAGAGGTGATGTTACTGTTTAGGATGACATTTTTTAGGCAGCCACTTCGAAGTAGATATTGACTCCTTTAGAGGCCAAATTGGTTTTTAAGTCCTTCATGGAAGTTTTAGATCTTCCTTTTAACTTTCCATTGATACCAAATTTGTAAAATTTGGAGTTTTGAGTCAAAAGATATTAATTTTGGAAGTTAGGTAGTCGGAGGAAGCAGGTCCAGAGGGTCGAGTGCGTCACAAGGGCGACGCGTGCGCCCTTCCCGAGGGCAACACGTCACGAGTACGACACCATGCACGCTCGTGCGCCGCTTCGCACTGATGACGTAACCCTTTTTCGCCTTGACCCTACCTCCTTCCACTCTTTTGCTTTTAACTTTTTCGTCGACCTCCAATTAACCTGATTTTTGAAGCGTTAGATTCCTAAGAGATTCCTCTACCTCTACATAAAAATTTATAGGTTTTGATATTAATTTGAAAAAGATGAATTGAATCAAAGTGAGAGGATCGGTTGAAAAAAATCTGAACATGCTTCCGTATTGTGGTGATATCTCGACCTATAGAGGTCCAAATGAGGTGATTCTTAGTTCTGAACAAACTGGAGACATGAAATTACAACTTATCGGAAGGAATCAATTTTCAATTTAGGATCCAAGACTTCTAAATTTTCAAAATCTGTTCGGAAGTATGTGATTTGGGTATTTTTGTTAAGGTTTGGCTTTGTGTAGAATTCCTCCCTTATGGGATGCGCATTCAGATGTCACGTAGGATGTTGGGCACGTGACTCGCAGGGATCAGGATTCCAACAATAACTATATATGTAAATTATGTAATTAGGAATAGTATTTGTATTAGCACTGTTACTATCCAACGTTACCTATTATGATCCATTGAATACATGTTATGTGTATACCAATACATTACGTATACACATAACATGTACTAATGGCACAATTGTACATATATATGCACAATGTATGATACACATAGTAGCCCAAGTAATGTTATATATAGTTAATACTATATAGCATACTATACATACACATATACTATTGTATTATATGTAACAGTGTATAATGACATATGGTAACCAAAGATATGGGTACCAATGGTAAGTTAACGTGCATACAAGTTTACACATACTGGTGTGGTAGTACTATATAACATTGAACGTATGCTATTGTATAGTCCATATAAGCGTTATAACAATGCTATGTACATAGTGTATCAATACCATACTATATACTAAGGTAATATACAATAATTGGGTATATGCCATACGGTATATATACATAACTTATACTAGGTAGTTAATAACTTGGCATTATACGTTATACTATAGTGTATAATATTAATTAATTGTAACTTATATTATACTATAATATCATACTATATATGCACCAAGTGTTGGCACTAGTATTAATATATATAACTACTGTATACATAGTTATAATACTAGATGGTATGTCATAGCACAATTATATGGTACATAAGTAATTCTGGCATTGTATAAGATAGTGATGCATATGTCAAAGTATGGTATGTATAGTGTACCGATTATTAACATACACTATATAAACAATTAGAATATATAGGTAACGTGCCATATAACACATTACACAATACCATTATTATGGTACTCGTATCATCCATTACACTTGTATACCAATGCATGGATGGTTATATATCATAGTATATACTATACAATCATACCAATGTATACACTAACAATGTTACTATGGAGAATGGTATCCAATAGTGCAATGGTATACAATCGTTATTATAATATGGTAGCCTACGCGGTATTGGTATTATGACATACCTATAACTGATCTATTATACTACCACATGGTACCACATGTATACCATATATTTCCAGTATGCTATAGATATTGGACAGAGTGTATACCATTAATACCGTATTCATTGTATAATATCACTACGTATATTATAATAGTACAACATATATGGCACGATATCCATTGGGCTATAGTTAAACGTACACATCATATACGTAGTGGTACAACTGTGGCTATACTGTTATATGTAATTGCAATGACAGGGTATAGTTTGGCACAGTGGGATATACTAGCTATAAGTCCATATATGTATTGTATTCAATATAACACGCAACACTGGCTGTATATTATTGTCCTATGTGTTATACTATATAGGTGTCTGGTACCTTACTGCACTATAGAAACATGGTATACCAATATCCATATGTGTAACTAATACTACCATAGTGTTTTTAATTTGTTTGTGACTTGCTAGTAGTAAGTAACAATATCGTATCCACTATGACATGTACACCAGAAATACCACTAGTTTTGACATAACTTATAGAATTATATGGCATGTTTGGAGGTATATTATAGACATGGTAGTATAACCAGTGTTTAATTATTACATAATTACAATACCAAAGTAATTTAGTATAATTGATAGTACATATGTTATAAAAGTAAATACGTAATAATAACTGGCCATGTTATTCACCATCCCTACTATGTTCCTTATACTTTGGTTACGGTATATACTTTGGTGAATATAATACCATGCATACAATATCAATATAATTGGTATCTACTATTATGCCATACTTTGGTACTGTATGGAATAATAACTATCAAAAGTATACGTTGGCATATTCTATATTAATATAATTTGATAATATAGGATATGCCATGGTAGTATCACAACTATTAAGATACCAATTAAGATATGGTATAGAACTCAATATTTATAAAATCCAATGCACTCATGCCAATGGTATATACCTTGTATATTGAGTTCTATATCGTATCTTAACTCAGCTTATCCACATGGAGTACATGGGGATTTGGGGTATGTCACTACACATGTATAATCATGGTATACCCTATGTGACTATAATTTTTGTGATCAATGATTGCAAATTAATTAACCATCACATAGTTGTATGGTTAGGTATACTATATATAGCATGGTAACCAAAAGTACACCATGAGCAACTATTATTGCCATATTAGTATACATGTTATAATTGGTAACTCAGCTTAACAATTACACCATAATACATGGTGATTTGGGGTATGTCACTAGATACCAATTAAGCATTATACGTTGTATCAATGGTTGCCTATACGGTACAATTAGGTATATTATGTGATAGATCAATGCCTATTAATACCCAACTAATACTATTACAATGGTATAATTATGTTGTAACTCAACACTACACTAAAGTACCATGCCATATTAGGGTACCATTTTACGGTGTATAATTCCATGAATTGAGTTTTATACCATATCTTAATAGTAACATATTAGTAAGTTATAACATATTATCTTATGCTATAACTGCTATAGTATACTATGTAACTATCTATAGTATTACTATTAAGATACGATATATAACTTAATATTTATAACATATAATTAGGATGAATAGTTATTAAATTTGATAGTATACCATGAATGCTACACGTGGTTGTATATTATAGGTACATCCCTATATTTGATGCAATAGATAGATTATGGTAATTACTTTGGTACTGTACTTAACATGCAGGCCCTATATGTCATACATATGGTTGCTTTTGATGTGGTAACCAATACTATATTACATGTTAAGTACCATGCTTTGTTGGGCTCCAAATTTTTCTTTAAATTTTCTTTTTGGATGTTATTGATTTATGGCATAGTTTGATTGTATTGAAGGTATTATGGAAAATTAAGATTTATTTGAGTATAGTATGGTGTAAGTGAAAATGAGTAAGTAAGAATGAATAACGACAAAATGGGCAAGTCACTTAAGGTCTTAGAGTTATAAGGCATAATGGATGGGCATTTTGGTCTTTACTCATTCATTAAGGCTTAAGTGTAGAAATTAGAAGAAGAAGAAACCCTTGCCTTGTTTGAGAGCGAGCATCGTGGAAGAAAGGAAGAAGAAGAGAAAAAGAGAGGGAAGGTAGGGCTTTGGGGATCCTTGAAGATTTTGAAGGACTTGAAGCATTATCAAGTAAGTATGAGCTTATTCATTTTTATTTTGGTTAGATAAAACGCTAATATAGGTTAGATTGTGTAGGTTTTGGTTGTTTAGAGGTTTTCAGAAAAATGGTTAAATCTTTTAGGGTTGATGATCATGTTGTTGTTATGAATGATTTTGAGGTTAGAAATGAAGTTTAGGAGGTGTTTTAATATTTAGATGTGTTTATAGTTGAAAGATGGGAGGATTATGGTTGAGAAAAGTGAAAAAATTGAGTTTCGGAGCTTTCTCGTCGTCGCACGTCGCGACCTGCGGATGAGCACGTCGCGGCGCGCGCGCTCGTCGTGATGCGCTCCATCTTCTCGTCGCGGCGAGCGGCCATTTTCCTACGGCAACATACTTTGGTATTTTGTGCATAACTTTTGATGTAGATGTCCAAATGAGGTAATTCTTTTTGCGTTATAAACTAGAGACATAGGGCTACAAGTTTTGTGAAGAAATGAAGTTCTGATTCAGTCTTTAAGGATATTCAATTTTGGATGGAAGTTGAGCATGGAATTTAGGTTTCATAACAAGTTATAGTTTGAACTGTTATAGTATGACTTTCCGATTCCTACCCCAAATTGATTGGAATTTTGGTTGTTTGATTAAGGAAATCAAGTGAGGCAAGAGGAGCAAGAGGATCTAGAGGAAACTCATTCCTAGGCAAGAACAAGCAAGGAATTCAAGGTGGGTTCATGTTTATAATAGAGTAAATAAGTTACTCATTGTTTTGTTCAAATCAAGAACGATTTAATGATTTAACTTTGCATCATCAATGTTGCCTTAATTGCTTTTGTGGAATGATTATATGTTATATGATTTGCATTCATGATGAATGAAAAGGTTTCAAAAGAGTTTTTTCTTTTCAAGAATACATGTTCATGAAATCATGTTTTCCAAGACGTATGAAAAGCAAGTTTTCAAGCAAGTGCCAGTTTGTCAATCAAGTTTACAAGACTTTGAATCATGCATATTATGTGGGTTTGCGGTATGTCCCTCACGAACAGACAAGTGTACATTGACTCACGAAAAGGCTTCTCCCGCCTGCCCGCAAGTGGCACAGGGTTCCTCACAAGGATTCCCTGAAGAAACTACGTCTACACATAACCATTTCGATGGGAATGTGTAGCACGTCATGAATCATGGACTAACCCAAACCATTATGTTATGTTATGTGTTTATGATCTGTTGTTATGTTTCATGCATCATGAATTGTTCATGAATCAAGCATTTCAAGATAATGACTCATACATGCTCAATTGCTATGATTTTAATAAGTATCACGACAATGAGTTATTTTTAAATACTTTTGCTTATTTCTATATTATGAATATGTTCCCACGAGCTTTATAGCTCACCCCCTCTATTCTCCCCCATTCAGGTGACGAGCAAGAGACCGAGTGAGTCACGAGTTATGGCAGCACTCCATTTTGTTATGCTTACTTATTTTCAATGTTATATTTTTGGAAGTCAAGGCTTTAGTTACATTTCAAGTATCATTGGTTCAAGGATATTTTGTATTTTTGGCTCTTGAATTCAAAGTTGTAATTTGGTTTGACATGTTCTTAAAGCTTCGTAAAACTCATCTTTTGGATAATGATTTACGGATGTGGTTGATTTAATCATGAAAGCAATTTATGGCATAGTTTGATTGTATTGAAGGTATTATGGAAAATTAAGATTTATTTGAGTATAGTATGGTGTAAGTGAAAATGAGTAAGTAAGAATGAATAAGGGCAAAATGGGCAAGTCACTTAAGGTCTTAGAGTTATAAGGCATAATAGATGGGCATTTTGGTCTTTACTCATTCATTAAGGCTTAAGTGTAGAAATTAGAAGAAGAAGAAACCCTTGCCTTGTTTGAGAGTGAGCATCGTGGAAGAAAGGAAGAAGAAGAGAAAAAGAGAGGGAAGGTAGGGCTTTGGGGATCCTTGAAGATTTTGAAGGACTTGAAGCATTATCAAGTAAGTATGAGCTTATTCATTTTTATTTGGGTTAGATGAAACCCTAATATAGGTTAGATTGTGTAGGTTTTGGTTGTTTAGAGGTTTTCGGAAAAATGATTAAATCTTTTAGGGTTGATGATCATGTTGTTGTTATGAATGATTTTGAGGTTAGAAATGAAGTTTAGGAGGTGTTTTAATGTTTAGATGTGTTTATATTTGAAAGATGGGAGGATTATGGTTGAGAAAAGTGAAAAAATTGAGTTTCGAAGCTTTCTCGCCATCGCACGTCGCGACCTGCGGATGAGCACGTCATGGCCAAGACGCGTTCGTCATGACGCGCTCCATCTACTCGTCATGGCGACGCGCCATTTTCTCATGACGACATGCTTTGGTATTTTGCGCATAACCTTTGATGTAGATGTCCAAATGAGGTGATTCTTTTTGCGTTATAAACTAGAGACATAGGGCTACAATTGTTTTGAAGAAATGAAGTTCTGATTCAGTCTTTAAGGATATTCAATTTTGGATGGAATCTGAGCATGGAATTTAGGTTTCATAACAAGTTATAGTTTGAACTGTTATAGTATGACTTTCCGATTCCTACCCCAAATTGATTGGAATTTTGGTTGTTTGATTAAGAAAATCAAGTGAGGCAAGAGGATCTATAGGAAACTCATTCCTAGGCAAGAACAAGCAAGGAATTCAAAGTAGGTTCATGTTTATAATAGAGTAAATAAGTTACTCATTGTTTTGTTCAAATCAAGAATGATTTGATGATTTAACTTTGCATCATCAATGTTGCCTTAATTGCTCTTGTGGAATAATTATATGTTATATGATTTGCATTCATGATTAATGAAAAGGTTTCAAAAGAGTTTTCTCTTTTCAAGAATACATGTTCATGAAATCATGTTTTCCAAGACGTATGAAAAGCAAGTTTCCAAGCAAGTGCCAGTTTGGCAATCAAGTTTACAAGACTTTGAATCATGCATGTTATGTGGGTTTGTGGTATGTCCCTCACAAACAGTCAAGTGTACATTGACTCACGAAAAGGCTTCTCCTGCCTGCCCGCAAGTGGCACAGGGTTCCTCATAAGGATTCCCTCAAGAAACTACGTCTACACATAACCATTTCGATGGGAATGTGTAGCACGTCATGAATCAGGGACTAACCCAAACCATTATGTTATGTTATGTGTTTATGATCTGTTGTTATGTTTCATGCATCATGAATTGTTCATGAATCAAACATTTCAAGATAATGACTTATACATGCTTAATTGCTATGATTTCAACAAGTACCACGACAATGAGTTATTTTTGAATACTTTTGCTTATTTATATATTATGAATATGTTCCCATGAGATTTATAGCTCACCCCCTCTATTCTCCCCCATTCAGTTGACGAGCAAGAAACCGAGTGAGTCATGAGTTATGGCAGCACTCCATTTTGTTATGCTTACTTATTTTCAATGTTATATTTTTAGAAGTCAAGGCTTTAGTTACATTTCAAGTATCATTGGTTCAAGGGTATTTTGTATTTTTGGCTATTGAATTCAAAGTTGTAATTTGGTTTGACATGTTCTTAAAGCTTCGTAAAACTCATCTTTTGGATAATGATTTACGGATGTGGTTGATTTAAAAATTGGAAGACAAAGAAGAAGAAAAAGTTTAATGCAAGTAATTAAAAAAAAACAGTGGCTGCGTGAAATGCGTTAACGCTGCGTGAAACGCAGTGTTGCGCAGGCAACGCACAACGCCTGCGTTGCAAGTGCATAACGCATAACGCAGGCATTGTGCGTTATGCGCTGCGTTGTGCGTTAAACGCACAACGCACCTGCGTTAAACGCAGGATGAAAACGCAGCGTAGGAGGATGGAAGAGCATGAAGGGTTTTAACGTTTAATTGTCTTGTCACAGAAAACAAACACGGAAATGAGCGCAGAGTGTGGCGCTGGAGGCTTGGCTAGGTGGTTGTCTGCTTGCGTGAGGAGAGGAGTTCAACGCAGTCACGCAGAGCACAAAAGGATTTGAGAGTAAGGAGAACTAAATTGTCAACTCGATGAAGAGTAAATTAGTAACAGGTGACTGAGCTGGCGTGGATGGGCTGAAACAAAGGGGATTTTTAGTTAGGGATTAAGATGGGAGTTGAAGCAATTTGTCGGGAAAGACCCATGAAGAGCTAAACGTCCTGACGCCGGTTCGGAGGTAATATCGACGCCGACGACCCGGGTTAAGTATTTTTATTAATTATTTTGTTATTTCTTTCTCTCATTAGGGATTGATTGTGTTATCCTATATTAATTGATTTGGGTATTGTGTATGAATAATCGGATTTTCACTATTATTCGATTATTTATGTATGAACCCATTGGGTATTGTGATTTGGTAATTTTAATGCATTCATTGAATTGCTAATTGCGAACCCATTGCTAGAATTTCAATTTAATCCGTAATTGTTATGTTGAAATTCATTTGTAGTGACTAATGATTCGTAATCATTAGGGATAACATGACCTAGGTTAAATGACCCGAGCTTATGTGGTTGTTGCCTTGATTAATCGGTTTTCCTAATTCGTAATGCTACTGCCTAATTAAATCTAGAGATCGTATCCTAGGTTATTAGGTGGTTAGGTTTAATCAACGATCGTATCTTGATTAAACAAAATCTAAGGGAAAACTCGGGTTAATTTTTAATCCACGATTAATAATTTCTAGGAGAGGTTAAAGAACAACAAATTAATAAAATCTGCTTAGCTAAAGTGTAGGCTGAGATTGAACCAAAAAACTAGATCTCTACTGAATTCCCTACATTTATCATTTTATTGCATGTTTTCTTTCATTTGTTTTTATTAGTTAGTTTTATTTTCTTTTCTTTTCTTTGAAAAATCCAAAACCCCCCTTTTTTTATCCTAAACACCGATTAATTTCTTTTCATAAACTTTACACACACTCTCTATGGGATCGACCTAGACTTGCACTGCTACAGTAGTAGTCTAGTTATTTTAATTTTGATTAGCGTTACGACGCGCGGTCACATAAGATTACTGAAACTGGACATTGTTAATCCAGAGAGACTAGCACATGTCAAGCTCCTTGACTTGATCAAGCAGTGGATCTCAGAAACTGTAAATATGAGATGTTTAAGGTTGAGATGTGAATGCTTACTAGAGGTAGTAAGTACATTGGATGACCTACTATGAGATCATCACATGGATGTCTTATTCTAATGTCAGTGATGATCTCATCATAGCAATGGTATAAGTATCCTTAGACTTGAGGTACTCAAGGATATCTTGGATACTGATTCTGTGCTTTGACTCCATTCCTTGTTGCCTTATAGAGGTTGCTCATAGGGTGGTGATTACGTACAACTTGAGGTATTCTAAGGTAATTAAGTAGCCAATAGAGGATTCACCACTTCTGTGATAGCAGAAGATGATACCCATGGCCTCTTGTCAGGGTCATTACTTGGAAATCTCTGGACGGAGTACATATGTCATGAAGAATGTCGTCATTGACATATAAAGTAATGAGTCCCAGGACGAGAACTGATATCACTTGGACTAGATTTGATGTAGTCAGTCTAGTAAGAGTTGACACTTTGCCCATACTCATAACCAAGTGGGGTATAGCATGGTGAAAGGACGAATTGCACAGTAATTGTCTATGGGAGGGTTCATGATATGGTTCGTGGTGAGCATGGGTTCAGTCGTCAAACCAATTACTTTCTGGTCAATTGGGAGTCATGATGTGTTGCTAGACACCGCTCATGACTTGCTTGGATTAAGTGTTAGTCTAAGTGGCCAACATAACCGGGAACCTAATGGGTCACACGCATAAGAGTGACTCGGAGAATTCGTAAAATAGTTTGGGATAGAGATCCATTATATGGAGAGCAATAGAACTAAATGGATCCCGATGAGATTGGGATATGTCCCGATGAGATCGCGACATCGATATTGCTGAAACAGGTCTTCGGTGTTTTTTCTACACTGGGAACCCGGTAGGACCGACCCCAGTGTGACTGGACCACCTCAGCATTTATATATATATATATATTAATTAATTAATTGTTATATATATATGCCTAACGTGGAAAGGAGAAGGAGAAGACATATATTACTTAATTATATATATATAGACATATGACTAACGTGGAAAGCTTCACCACTTTAGCATTAAATGTCTTTAATTACTTTAAATACAAATGGCAAATGATAGCTTAAAAGGGATGATGGTCGTGAGAGATAAAGAGAGCTTTAACATGTTTTGGAAACTAGGTTTTAAAAAGGCATCATCCGAAGCTCTTCATCATCCTCTCTTCAAGCTTCATCATCTTCTCCTCTTCTTCACCTTGTGCTCTCCAAGAATAAGGTAAGAGCTAGCACTCTCTTCGTTATTCTAGCTATTTTCGGATCAAAGGGTTTGATTTGGTTAGGTTTTCCGACCTCTGCGTGGATACCGTTAGAGACGGTCTCCTTTGGTCATTGTGGTTTGAGAATTATAGTACCTCTTTATATAGACACATAGATCCTGGACTTCAGGAACCTCCCGGAACAATTTTTTTATTTTTTGCACCGTGTGTATGTGATGCACACACCGGGATTTTCCTACACATTCATCTCCCTCATTCATTCTTATTTGATGAAAACCATTTGCAAGGTCCAATCTTGAGAAAATTTTAGCACCATGGAGATGATCTAACATGTCGTCAAGTCTAGGAATTGGATACCTATACTTGACGGTGATTTTGTTGCTGACTTTTGAATCTATCACCATCCTCCACTTTCCATTATTTTTTGGAACAACAAAGGCCTGTACTATACATGGACTACCCTTACATATCAACACATATATGTAAAGTAACTGGAAGTAAGCATCTACTATAATCTGCATAACAAAATTCATATTAATAATCTATTAAATTAATACTTTACATATATGAATTGGTATCTGTACAAAACATGTGTTGAGGAGTAGATGATATGGATAGTTAAAATAGTAGTATTGCTAATTTATTTATACCATAATATTATCTATTAATATGGTATATTAATGTTCTATATGATAACGCATACACTATATGTATAGAGAGTATCCATGTTACATATTGTATACAACTTAATGCATTTGTATACCATAAACTAGGTATGGTTAGTAACTTAAGAGTGTACTAATATAAATGTAATTTAGTCTATTAGATGCGTACTAATAACCAAAATGTATGTAATTTGCCAACTCATGGAATATGTGGCTCATTTAGGGTATTAGTATACATGCATATTACGGAGTCAACTTATCTACTGGTATTAAGTTGTATACCATGAGTGTATGTTAGCTCATATATCATGTGCATGGTAATATTACCAATAGTTATACATACAATCATGGTATAAGAGTGTAATAGGGATACCATATTGTCTATTCATATGATATATTAGGTAACTATGAATTATAGATAATACATATGGCCCCTAATACACCTATTGATCTACTAATATCAAAATTTCAATCTTGCCACTAGATAATCTATCATTGTATCCAATAAGTGTCACTTTATAATGGTAAAAGGGTATGTCTGGGTATCGAAAGACGGTAGCAAGCATCTAGGAGTTAGAACATCTAATTTGATGCGATAATCAAAGAGTTTAATTTCTTATAAAATCTGAATGGACCTTGTGTGTACAAGAACGTTAGTGAGAGTGCTATCATACTCCTTGTGAAGTATGTGGATGACATATTACTAATAGAAAATGATGTTTGAAGTTTGCAATCTGTCAAAATTTTGTTTTCCTAAAATAATAATCCGTTCATGCATATTATATGAAATGCCAGCATTAGTATCATACTTAGCTTTACCATATGTATAGAGTAGGTACTATTTCCTCATGTGTATGTAGATAGTCCAATTAATATATTACCTACCAATTGTATGATCATTAATATATTGGTATTAAGAGTGTACTAATACCCTATTATCTTGAGTCTATTAGTATATGTACTATAGATGATTCAAGAAGCCATGGAAATGGAGATCAAGGTGCAACCCGCTAAGACAAGCTTACTTTGCCAAGTGGGCCTATTACAAGGTAACTTGCAACAAGGCTTAAACAAGCACTCCAAGGGTTTGTTCAAAGTCACATTACATCTCACCTTGATGACAAGACCGAACCATCTATGGAGAATTCAAGTGGAGTAATCAAGCTTGTGATTCTTCTAGAGAGGGCATGTGGAGGGGCTAATACTTAACTAAATTTCAAGACAAGTTCAATTATTCTTATGGAATTATTTAATACGTTGGGCTTGTTATTTATCCTTTGTTTATTAGACCCAAAGAGATTTGTAATGGGCTGGGTATTTATTAGTACTTACCTTAGTTTATTTAAAGCTAGTTTTGGACAACCAAGTGTGTGAGCCTAAATAGAGTGATCCATTACCCCCATCCAACGCCCTTAGGTTTATTTAAGTTATTTTGGTCTTATTTAAGTTAGTTTAGCCCAATCCTAAGTGGATTAGGATCTGATTGCATTATTGGCCTATAAACTCCTAAACTAGATAGGATTAGGCTTATTTTAGCGTTAAAGGGACTTGTAGCCCATTCCTTTTAGGTTTAGGACGTGGGCAAGGGTATAAATACCTTATTTTATCCTTGTAAACATTAGATTTGGTTAGTTAATGAAATTGAGAGATATTCTCTTCAAGAAAGGTGTGTTCTTCTTATTGTTACTTCAAGGATTGCATCACTTATCAAGATAATCACTTGTGGCGTGTTCAATTCTTCTATTTTCTTTGGGTTTGGGTCTCAATTTTGTATAATTGGAGTTTGAACTATTGTGTTCTTAGAATAAAAAGATTGGGGTTTTGATTAAATAGGATTTGGGGGTTTCAAGAACCTTGTTTTCTTGGGATTTCCGTATCCAAGATTGTGAGGTTACTAACATTTTCTTGCATGAATTAATCATGTCTCAAAATAGCAATAAAGATGGAAAGAGTGATGGGAGTGAAGAGGACCAACAAAATACATTCTTTACTCTTGAAGCAATGCAAAATCTGTTCAAGAGAATAGAGATGATGTTCCTTAAAGTCAAAGACAAGTTTGAGTAGCAAGATAGAAACTTTGAAAGACAAGATAGACTTCATAGAATTATTCAAGCTGAATATTTAGGGAATAATGGGGTAAGAAGAAGAGAGAACCCTCCAGTTCATAAGCAAACATGATATATATGCATTTCATTAACATCAAAAGATAAAGTTTTACAACACTTTAGTGGGAATTTTGAGTCATCTTACATCAAAATCCAAAAATACAAACTTTTCAAGAACAATAATTTCTCAAAATGCGACTAAAGCCTTGTTTTACATGATCTAACTTCAAAAAAACATAATATGCAAATCGGAGTGATGCTTTTACTGTTGACTTGATCACTCAACATCTTGCTCATCACCTGTAGATGGAAAGGAATGGGGGGTGAGCTTGAAGCTCGTGGGTAACAGTTTTGTAATCGGTAATAAGAAAAAACCGTTGAAAACTCTTATGATCATAGCAAATTCTCATGAAAATCCATAAAACATATGTTTCTCAAATTCTCAACTTGTCAAACCAATTCACAACTCACATAAGTGAAACAATCATCAAACTTTTCAACACATGTAAACACCTAAGCACATCATAATGGTTTCGGCAGATCTAGAAACATGACGAACTACATAATTCCACATAATGGTCCAGTGAAGTTGTAAACTTGAAGGAGTCTATGAAAGAGCTCCGTGCCACTAGCGAGGAGGCAAGAGAAGCTTTTAACTTAGTCAACGTGCATAGGACATTCTTGAATGGACTACACCAAACTCACATAACATGTAATTCATGACCTGAAAACAGTTTGCCCAATTGGCACATTTTTAAAAACTTGATTTTATATACTTGCTATTTTTTCAAAAATCATTTCCATCATCATTTCACAATTCCATAACCAAAATTCTATACCAAGCATAATAGCCCTTTCTCAAATCATTCAAAAGCAACAAATACCACAATTATGAAGTAATTAGCAATCATTCCCATATCAACTTAAAATTTATTCACAAAATTCACATACAAATACATGTGACACATTCTTAAGCATTTAAAGAATAATAAATGTACCTTTATAAGGTAGCTGGAAAATCATTTAATTCCAATTATTTTAAGAACATTTATGGCTTATTAACTCAATTATAAAAATGTATCCCACCTTCGTTTCCTTGTTTGAAAACTCTCTTGCTCCTCTTGCCTCTCTTACCTCCCTTTAACATTAGCAAAAATCCCCATTCAAAATGAACTCCAATTGGAAAACCCATAGAAACCTATGCATTAAATTGATCCTAGAATACTAAAACCCAAGCATTTCCTAAGCTCTTTGAACCAAAATTCTTCCAAAAATCCAAAACATTAAACATACACTTACCTTGAATCTTCACCAAAAATGAGTTTCTTGGCTTTAATTAAAGCTTTAACCTTCCTCTTCCTTTTTCCCTTCTTGTTCAACCCCAAAATCCCTTTTGAATGCTAAGAAAAATTGAAACCTAGTTGACCTCTCTTCTTTTCTCTTCTTTCTCTCTTTTTCGTGCTTCTCTCTTCTCTCTTTTCTCATTCATGTTTTTGGCTTCTTCCAAATGTAAGACACCAATTTTTTCTCCCCTTTTATACCCTTAATGATTCTAAAATGTCCAATTTTACCCTTCCTTCAATGCCTTAAGACTTTACAACTTAAGTGATCTTCCAACAACGCCCCTCATGCAATCTTAAAATTCAATTAACCTATGTCATATAATCTCACCCACATTAACATAATTAATCACTCTAAAATAAGTTAATCTATCAAGACCTCAAAATTAATTTAAATTATGCTTATTTATCAAGAAAAAATTCAGGGGCCAATAGTTTATGAGGGTTATGGTGTGAGAGTTGAATTGAGTTGTGAAACATAGTTGCTGCATTCTTCATGGTTGACGGTACCAATTTTGAATGAATGTTAACTTATGCAATTTATATCTCAATAAGTGCTACTTTTGCTTCACTAGCTTGATGACTTTTATGCTCATCACCAAAAATACAGTCCACCTTACCCTTACCCACATTACAACCCTAAAAAGCCTTTTGATTCATGATTATGCATGTGACTTTTAATGGTAGAAAAATGAAATGATATGCAAAGTTGTGGATTATTATGATCACGAATGACATTTGAGTGTACCTGTGGAAATTTGAACACCTTTTATCCAAGTCTAACTCTAGATTACTCAGTTTCTAAAGGTGATGAATGTTAATTGATCATGAGTAGAAGCTTTGAATGATGAGTTAGTGCTGTAGGTTTCATCTTTACTTATGATTAGACTCTTAGGAAATATGGAAAATGAGTAAGAGTTTTAGTTTCTGATTTTGATTTTGACGATTTACCCGAGGGTAGTCAAAAGCTAAGTATGGGAGAATTTGATATGTGTTTAAATTTTGATTCAATTGATCTACTACACTTAGTGATTAATGCCCTAAAAAAAGCTTAGGATACTCATTTTAACTTATATTTGATTTTATGTATAGTTTGGAAGTGAAGGAGTTAAAGTGACCAGAAAGCATATGTGTTAAGTCATCTTCTCGATGTTATCACTCACTTGTCCTCGTGGAATAAAAAGGAGAAGAATTAGAGAAAGAAGAGTAGACTTGGAGAATTTTAGAGGAAGAACCCACCTAGTTGGCCACGATCGTGACAAAAGAATGATGGAATGCCAGGATCGTGGTATAATTGGCCACAATTGTGATAGAAGCTTATTGCATAGGTCACGATTGTGGCCTGCACAACAACAACAACTCAGGTACTACCTCCAAACTCAACTTATCAAGGGTCATTTCATACATTTTGGGCCGAGTAAAACCTAGTTTTTGAAACCTTGAAAGGGAGCCTCCATTCTTACTACATTTGGGAGAAAATCCAATTAGAGAAGAAAAATGAGGAGAGAGAAATATTTACATTCCTCTTCTTTTCTCTTCGGTTTTTAATGGAGACAGAAGCTTTCTTTGTGGATTCTTAGAGGTTGAAGAAGGAAATGGAAGACTAAACTACTTGACACAAGTTTGGAGGGGTAATCGAAGTTGAGGAGCATATTAAGCATATCGTTGTTATGTATCGTTTTCTTTCCCTCTTTACGGATTGTTTACATTATCTTATATGGATTGTTTGGATATTGTATGAGAATGATTTTAATGCTCTATTGAATCGTTTTTCATGAAAACCCATAGCTAGAACTTGGATGCGATACGTAATAGTCGTATTGAAGGCCATATGTAACAACTAATAGTATTAAATTATTAGGGATAACATAGCACAAGTTCAATATTCCAAGCTTGTGTGATTATTGCTTTGATTGGTATGTTTTTCTTGCTTATAATGTGGCTGTCCGGATAAACTTAGAGATATTGTTCTACGTTTCCCAATAGTTAGGGTTAATTAACGAGCTCTTCTTAATTAACTACCACTGAAGGAAAACTTAGAACTAACAAAGCTTGTTGTTGATTCACGATTAATAGTCTTAAGAGAGGTGTAAAGGCGATAATTCAACGACATTTGTGAAAATCTGCTTAGGCCGAGATTAAGCCACAGAATTATATTTCAACTTATTCATCAATTTTATTACTTTGCTGCCATTTAATTTTATTTGTTTTTATGGATTCGATTTTACTTTTTTTTTCTAATTTACTTCAAACCAAAAACTCCCATGTTTTACTTATATAGATAGTTTAGGAGAGTAATTGGAATTAATCTCTATAGGATCGACCTAGACTTACCACTAGTTATAGTTTTAGTCTAGTTATTTTGGTAGCATTATGACGTAGGACTAGATATATCTTTAATTAACAAGATAAAAAATATTAATAAGATATAGATTATGTAGTTCATTACTTTTAAAACATCCACATAAGAAAACATACATTAAGAGAAAGATTAAATAAAAGAATCTTTTTTGAAAAATATGAATTTAGTTAAGCCTTAAAGGCTGATTAGGAGTGATATGATAAGGTTTCAAAAAGACATCTTGGTGATGTCTCTTCACCACAACTCTAAATCCTTACATACACTAACCAAAATAAAGCTTAAATGCTAGCACCATCTACTTACTTCATTTTCATGCTTGATAGTGAGCTCCATTACACTATGTCATGCAAATATGTTGGTGGTTCAGTTAGACTGCATTTGTAGAGAGTTATGCTCCAAGCTTCACTGGCGAGGTAACATAGAAAGAAAAAATGTGGAATGATCTGTTGTGCCTTCATGGACAGTATACACCAACTTGCAATCACCATTTATTTGATTAGCATATCAATTGTTTGAATCTTTCCTTTGATAACAGTCCACAAAGTAGTTAGAGGCAAGTGGAAGAAGAAGTTTTCACCATACAATCCTTGTCTAGGGGATTTTAACCGTTGAGTCTCTGGAAAATTGTCCGCATATTGGGTTTGTGAATTCACAAATCCCCGACCTCCTTCGTATGATTCTATCTTCTTTGTTGGTGAACAGGGAGATGTTTATCTGTAGTGATGTTAAAGGATGAAACTCTGCTTAGGGCTGCTTTCTTTTGATCAAGAGCCATTGCAACTGTGGCATTGTCACCTATTGCATCTTTGCTAGATGATTGATTCCCTTCGGTGAACCAGCTAATGCCCAATTATCAGTCCAAAAGATGGTGCTTCTACCATCTCCCTTGGGTGCAAATTTTGTGGTCTCACTTTAGCTCTGATTTTAGTAATTAATTTCATTGTCTGTAAGTTTAAAGTAATGAAAGTTTTTTCCTTTAATGTAGTACCCACATTGTCCGGATCCTTAAAGGAATAACATTTAACCCTCCTTGATTTTAGCTTAGCATACTTTTGCTCAAAAAAAAAAGAGTCATGTTGAGAAATATGAAATTTATAATTAAATAAATGTCTGAAAAAGACTTTTACTATGTGAATAATCTACAGTTATTTTTATATAAGATATTATTTGGATAATATTATATATTCATATTTAAAATTTTGTTTTTCTTACACATAGTTTTGCTTCCGCATTTCATTTTATCTTTATTATGGCATTACTCAACAGAGGTACACAGAGAGAGGAGAGGAAGAGACTTACAGTGATAAGAAATTTAATTAGCTAGTCAGAATCTCAATCTACTTGGTAATAACATAACCGGTTTTATATTTCATGACTTTCCTTATTTGCATAACACATCCACAAACTAAACCATCCCGGCCAAACAATTCATCAGTACAGAACTCACACCAACGCTGACACTTAGGAGCAACCAAGCCGTCTGAACAAATTTGCTCGACCCTGATTTGGCTGGAGCCGGTGACGGAGGGACTTTCACTTGAGGATTCTGACTCGGAGGTAGTGCTGGAGGTGAGCGGGTGGTCCGAGGCGGAGGTGGAGGTGGAGCTACCAGCGGAGATGGAGCCAAAGGGGCAGCGGGACTAGTTTTGTGCCTGACAGCCATAACAACAATTATCACCATTTGACCTTTCTTGCAATTGTCTTCATTTCCACTGATGAAGAAGAACGGACCCGGGTGATTAAACTTGAAGATTGAATCACCATCTTTTAAGGACTTTAAAGGGTTTTTCATTTTGCAAGAGTAGTAATCATCCTTGTTCACAACCAGCACCGAGTCTGATCCTTTCTTATACTTGAACACTGAGCAGATAAATTTTATCAATTAAGAAAAGGGAAGATCAACTCGTTCAAATGTTGAATATAATTACGAAGGATTCTTAACATTTGCATTCATACAGACACGTAAACCGCAAAATGGAAAAAAAAAAAAAAAAGATAAGAGAAATAAAGCTTACAAAGAGTATCATTTACTTGAAACCTATTCCTTTGAGCCCAGTGATTGTAGTCCTCGCGAGGATGCAAAACCCAGCCATCTCTACCCCCAACACGGAACGTGTAGGCGTGAGCTAAGCCAAAAAGGAGCCCTCCAAACATTAGAATCCAGTAGCCAAGAAGCTTCTGCGACCCCATTTTATTTTAACTAAAGAATGAACTTATAACCCAGAGAAGTATGGTTGATATCCGAAAACCAAATATGAGATAGAGAGATGGGTATTGAGGGCAGGAACGGCGTGAATAAATAGCAAGATTACAACGAGGTTACCGTTGTAAAGCATGAAGAGAGAGAGAGAGAGAGCGAGAGAGATAAACAGAGAAACATGAACCATTGGGCAAAGTTTGTTTAGCTGGAGTAAGGATGACATTAAAAGTACCAGAGGCGTTTCATGCAGAGTTAAAAAGAGTGATTGGAATTTAACACGTTGCAGCATGCAATGGACTTAACGGTTATACACTTCGATTTTGTTCTACTGTTCAAAGACACCCGAAATGACATGTAAGAACAAGAAACAAGAAGCTGACTGTATAGTGTAGTCGCGAAATTTTTCTGGACAAATCTTCGGAAAAATATCAATTTTTTTCTGGGACCAATAAATCATTTCTATAGGACTAATATTGTTTTAAATATAAAATGATTAGCTAAAGAGCGTAAATTTGATAGATGTGGAAGTTTTCAAATGCAATTATATGTAATTACACAAATACTAAATATTCGCGGTATTTTGGGTAATTATGGCTTATAAAAGTTTAAATGTGTTAATGCTAAAGCTGCGAATAATTCATGTTCAACTTAGGCTGTTCAAATTCAACTTGATATAATTTTTTGGGGGTAAATTTTAGTTCAACTTTGAAGTTTGAAATAAAAGTAGATATTATGTTCAATCTTTTTTTTAATGAAAGTTAATATGGTATTTCATTCATAGTATATATGTAAAAACAAGGCTACACCATGTCTAGTTAGGACAAAAGAACTAGTATGGCTGTTTTTTCACAGTCAAAGGCCCCAAAGAGCAAAACGTACAACAAACTATTCCTAGTTGTAGGTATACAAATTATCTTATAACATACACTATCACAATTTAATATTATCAAATAAATTACTTGCTAGCCCTCTCGCTAGGAAGGTCAGTCTACTATAGAAAACAATATCCTGGAACACCTCTGTTAAGCTTCGTTGTTGTTATCTGAAAGTCTGATAGTTCCTGTCTTTCCAAATGCTGTAAATCATCGTGCTCCAACTGATAAGAAGTAAGGCTTATTAGGGCCTGAAGTCGTACCCAACACTAAAAGAAAATGTGTTTTTAGCGAAGGTGGAAGTTGTAACTAAAAGTAGTAATATTTGTCACTATTAATAATAGTGACCAATATTTGAAGTCGACACCTCTCGTCACAAATACTTTCGTCATTACTAAAATTGTGACTAATTTAAACAATGGTCACAGTTATACAAAACTTTTGTGACACTAATACTGTCACTAAAATTTGTTAAATATGTGACAAAGTTATATGGTCACAATAACTTCAAATATTTATGACAAGTTTATCGTCACAAATAATATGAAGTAGTGACGAGGTAAGTCGTAACACAACTTCATTTTATTGTGACAAAATTGCCGATCCTAAAGCCTATTAAATATGTGACAAAACTACATGGTTACAACAACTGTATTTATTTATGACAAGTTTTTGAACACAAATATTGTAAAATAGTGAAAACTAAAGTTGTAACAATTATTCATAATATTGTGACAAAAGTTTCAAAACTAAAACAAATGGAATGTGTGACAACACTATATGGTTACAACAATTTCATATATTTATGATAAGTTTGTTGACACAAATAGCATAAAACAGTGACGAATAAAGTTGTAACAATATTTTATTTTATTGTGACAACATTATCGCCACTAAATTAATTATAAATATTGACAAAGTATTTGTCAGTAATAATTTTTATATCAGCATCCATTGATTCTTGGTCACTAATATTTTAATAAAATGGTGTCAACGTCATTTCGTCACAAAAATGAAAATTGGTTCTTACAAAAAGTATTGTCACTAATTATGTTTATTATTATCACAAATGAAACTATTAATTCATCAATAGGATTACATTAGTTGTAAAAGAAATTTACATCGTTGTCCATATTGTGTAAAAGTTTTAATCACAAGTATGAAAGTTATATATTACAATAATGTTGTCACTAAATACATAATATATGTTACAATAAATTTATTACTAATGTGTTTATGTTTGTCACAAATAATATAATTAAATTTAACAATTTAATTACTTAATCGATATAAATTTTTACATTGGTGGCCATAAAATAGAAGTTGTCACAGATGATAAAGATATTTATTGCTAAGATATTATCGACAAGAAAAAAATTATTAGTATATATAAAATATATAAAATAACCAAAATGTATAAAATTCTAATTTCCAATATATAAAATTAGAAATTTTAATATCCAATAAATTATTTATTACAATTATCTCAAACTACTACGTATTAATTTAAGATAAAACTCTCTAAGGTAAAATTTCTTGGCTATTCTTCATGATGAAGTTCACTGTTTATTACTAATGAGTTTATGTTTGTCATGAAATAATATAATTAAATTTAACAATTTAATTACTTAATCGATATAAATTTTTACATTGGTGGCCATAAAATAGAAGTTGTCACAGATGATAAAGATATTTATTGCTAAGATATTATCGACAAGAAAAAAATTATTAGTATATATAAAATATATAAAATAACCAAAATGTATAAAATTCTAATTTCTAATATATAAAATTAGAAATTTTAATATCAATAAATTATTTATTACAATTATCTCAAACTACTACGTATTAATTTAAGATAAAATTCTCTAAGGTAAAATTTCTTGGCTATTCTTCATGATGAAGTTCACTTTGTTGATTTGTTTCTATAAAGCAAATAAAAATAAAACTAGTTAATTAGTTTATAAAATATTAAGCTATAAATTTAGTACTAACATTTATAATAATACAATGATAATGACAAGAAATGATATCAACTATTAAAGATTTTATAAATTTATAAACTTACATGAGTAGTTGGGCTATTTGATATTGTGGCACCTGATGGATCTTCAATTAAGCCAGAAGAATTGAGTAACAAAGTAGGAATTACTCCAGTATTTGCCAAATGTGCAAAAACAGCTGAAATTTGTTTCATTTATGTGGCTTGCTTCTCAATAGCTGCATCCTGAGCTTGAATATTCTCATTTTGTGTTTTTGTGATTTCAGTAAGTCTTGTAACTTCATTGTCTAAATCACTTGCTTGTTTCTTTACAGCCTCAACTTCAGCTAGAATTTCATTTTTTTCTCAGGACTTGGATGTTATCCCTTTAACACCTAACTCGCATGAATAACTTGACTTTCTTTCTAGGACAAGACCGAAATGCTCAACAAGTGGTAGAGCTGCAAACGAAATCTTTTCTTTATTTTTCTCTCCCTCTTCTTGAAGCTTATTCTGCATATTTAGATAGAATTTGAAAATCTAGTAAAGTAATTTTTAAAATTCTTTTTTTTTTTTAAATCTAATTTGACTATACTTTCATACCATTATTTCTTCTCCATTTGGAACAGACCAAGTTTCATTTGGCTTTTGTCGCGATACCTTCCAAACTTTAACAACTTCGGGCCACTCATCAGAATCTTTATCTTTCTAAAAAAGAAAAAGAAAAGACAAAGGAAATTCATGATTAATTGGAACTTATTTTTTAAGAAAAATATCATTATAATTTTAAGTAAATAAAATTTAACTTTACCATCCCATATGCAATTTGTACAATTGACTTTGTACCAGAAATTGATTTCATATCTTGATTTCCCCTATTACTTGTGTTTCTTTCACTTTGTTCCTATAAATTCATAAATAATTTGTTTTTAATAAAAGAAAACCACTAACAAAATAAATTAAAATACTTCAATTTTAAAATTACCTTAAAATTTAGAGTCTCCCATTTATTCTCAATCAACCAATGCCAATCACCTTCCTCCACATCCTTTGGGCAATCTTTACTCTTGAGATAGTTTTTGCGTAAATGATGATGTCAATTTTTATATTATGCATGCACTTGTTGCATCACATAAGATTGCACCTTATTTGAAAAATTGAATTTATCCTAAAATTTATTTAAAAAATATATTTAGGAAAATTATGAAGCAAATTCAATGCAACAACAAAATTAAACTCTATTGCAATTAAAAAAAGTGTCATAACTTTAAAAATAACCACATTGCCTTCTTATCATCCTCAGAAATCTCTTTCCAACTAGAGACACGAAGTGGTGCAAGTTGTCGAATGCATATAGTAACTTCCGACTTAAAAAGGCTAGCATGCTTACCACATACCTTATAATATGGAGGAGGAAATTGAACATCAATGTGTTTTCCTTCAGCTTTCTTCTTGGCAAGTCTAGCATTAATTGTTAGTCCTCGTCCACGTTTTTTAGAATTTACATTTCCTATTTAAAAAACTAAAATTAATATATATATAATTTAAATGTACAATGATATAATTTTGAAGATCACATTACCGGTACTAATAACTTGTCCTTCTAGGCTAGGTGCATTGTTTGAAGTTCCAATTGCAGTGTCAGACTATTGATTAAGAGCCTCTATAGCTTCTGACTCCTCTACCATACTAGGTTCATTTTGTTCATCATCCATATTTGATAAAGATCTACCATTGTTAACCATCTTGCGGTTTTGCATATAATTACCAAATTTAACCATCTTGCACTTTTAAAAATAAATACATATTAGTAACAAGTAACATAAGTACCTAAAACAAATTGTAAGAGAACACGTATTCTTCTGTAAGTTTCCTACTATGCTATGACCATGTGTAATTTCATAGGGATAAAAATAATAACAGATATTGAAATATTGAACAACTAATGGAACTTGGTCTGTTCCATATTACAAAAAAATGAACTAATAGATGCTGCAACTAGCAAGTGTAGAAAGATATGAACTAATAGACAGCTAATGGATAGATATTGGAAGTGCAACTTTCTTAACATTTCAATTTCGTAGGGATAAAAATAATGAACAGATATTGAAAGCAGAAAATTTTATGTACTTAAATAGTTACAACTATTTCATGTTATAAAAATGAACTAATAGATGTTGCAACTAGCAAGTGTATAAAGATATGAACTAACAGACGATGCAACCTTCTAGCAAGTGTAGAAAGATATGCTCAAGTAGTATTTGAGAAGAATAAAGGGATAGAGCAATTAAAATGAAACATATAGTCAATATAAGTTAGTTCCAAACCAATCTAAAGATTGTTCATTCTTCTTCATCTTTAAAGATTATGTTGATGTGTAAATACTTTCAAGTACTATTTCAGTGCACATGTAATGCTTGTCCAGCGAAGATTCTAAAGAAAAGAGGAGGGAATGGATACTATACGAAATAGCTAACAACAATTGAAGATAACGGCATAATTTTCATGAAGGCATGCAATCGCAATGATACGATATACTCACGAAATAATGATAGAACTGCACAATATTTTAGCCGAGGAGTTGGAATGAAGCAGAGTGGAGAGCTGCGCAGACTGTACCCAAAGATATGGGAAGCACTGAAGCAGAGTGGACAAGTGCGAAGCAGAGTGGACAAGGGCGAAGCAAAGTGGATAAGTATGAAGAATTTATTCACAGCGACTGTCACGATTCATATTCTTCCACCATCTTTACTCTTTGGTAATTACTAGAATTCCTTACATAAATTTAGCTTTCGTTATTAAATGTTTATAGTTTGTGTTGGGAGGCACAAACATGTAGGAACTCACCATGCAGCAGACAACAACGCAAGTTGGAAGCATGAAGGCAATGCAAAAACGAAGTAGCTGAGGAGAGGAGAAACGACGTAGCAGCACGTTAACACATATTGGACTGGAAAATGCAAGCGTTTAGTCACATGTCTCAGATGTTTAAAGGTGGAGCAAAAATTAAACACTGAATAGAGTGAGGGCAATCTGTCGAGCGAGCGAGCAGCGGAGTAGTGGAGGCAGCATTGATTTCTCCTCTGATTCATGAAAATGCAGACGTTTGGTAAGGGTGCTGTGATAGAGATTGGGTTATTTATGGATGACAGTCACGACAACGACAGAAGGTATTTTCCCCCTCTCTCTCTCCCTCTCTCTCTATGTATATATACATTGTCTTCTCTATTTTGTCTGAGTTGGGTATTTAAGATAACCGAGAGTGGGTTATTCTTAGTTTGATTTGTTTCTGCGTGAAGAGGTTATGAGAAAATTCCTAAACATGATTTGTTTTTTGTTTTTATAAAAGCGTGAATTAGAAGACATGGCTGATGTTTTTTGTTTTTCAGATTGAGCTTTTCAAATGCAATTTTTTCAAATGGCTTATTCAAATTGTGCTTTTCAGATTTGTTTCAATGATTCAGATGTTGGAGTTGGTATAAGTGGACAAGAGGGTGGAAAAGTTGTTATGGCATCAGATTTTGCAATGGACCAATTCAGATTTTTGGTTACCCTTCTTTTGGTGCATGGACATTGCAATTACGATCGGTTACATGATTATATTAGATTTCATTTGTCTTGAACTTGACCTGAAATGATATCACTCCCACATTGATCTTCATTCCACGTTGTTTTTGGTTTAATGTTCATTCATAGATTCCACACATCTGGATTTGCATCCCACATTGTATCAAGTAGGAAAAAATGGAACAATTGAACTGATGTTCTGTTAGAAATGTAGCTGTACCTCCATTTTAATTGGACAGTAAGAGAAAATATACACCATATTTTAATTGGAAAGTAAGAGCTCATATACATCATAAGATAGAGCAAATATACTAATAAAAGAAACTAAGAGAAAAGAGACACTCAAATTTTAATTGGACAGTAAGGTACTCACCATTTCTGTGAAGATTAGGGATGACGATTCAAAATGTTTCTAGTCTCTTCTAAATTCAAATTAATGTCAAATTTAAGTAATGTTTTAAAAATTACATCAGACTAATCGATTTGATAAAAAATATAAATTAGTGTTAATTAATCGATTGATTTTACTAAAAAATTGGCCTATTTCTTTAAAACGGGTTAAAATAAAACCAAGCCATCTTTTTAAACAAGTGAGACCCCGATCTTTTAAAACAAGTGAGTTCGTACAAATTTATATCTCCTCTTCTTTAACGTTAAGACATGCATATGGAGAAGCCCCTCCAAGCCATCAGTAATTTATTAATTTGGAATAGCTAGAATTCTAATCTTATGTTAGGACTTAGAAGCTAAGGATTGTTTTAGGTAGACAGTCTCTATAGGGCATAGGAGTCACTGCAACTAAGTAATTTGGTTGTGTTCATTCATTTATGCTTTGTTTGGATCCTTATTTGCACAAGGGAAAGGAAAGGAAATATTGAGGGGAAATGAGGAGAAAAGAATGGAAGAGAAATGAGATTTCTTTTCCCTTGTTTGTTTTCCTAATTTATCATAGGAGGGAATTGAAACTTATATTGGACAAAAGAATTTTTTGAGACCTTTATGTCCTTAATTATAGATGGGATACTGTAATTTTTTTTTTCTGAATTGGCTGTATGTGCTTACCATCTTTTATAACTTGTCATTTTTTATATGAGGAGAGTAAATGATGATATGCATGTTGATCAATACCTCTATTCTTCTTGTGAATAGAACGACGTAATTAAAGAACAATAATAATTTTAACCATAATAAAATGGTTAATAATAATAAACAATATAAAATTAGCACAACTTATAAAAATTCCACAATCGTTTCTAAAATAACAAATTATAAGGAAATTACACTTATCATATTTGAAAACAATTAAAATAATAAGAATAATTAAAGAAACATAACATTTTATTATTTATTATAATATAAT